>CANUEP010184872.1:0-11165 GCA_947857235.1 Jatropha podagrica | reverse complement strand
CCCCCCCCCCCCCCCCCCCCCCCCCCCCCCCCCCCCCCCCCCCCCCCCCCCCCCCCCCCCCCCCCCCCCCCCCCCCCCCCCCCCCCCCCCCCCCCCCCCCCCCCATGAGATTGCTTCAGATGCCAATGTGCAGCGAGGCTTTGATTAGTTCTTAGATTCTTAGGGGTAAATTTTTTTATGCCTAGTGTAGGAAATTTTTGTAACCACCTATGTAACACCCTTCGCTTTGTGTTAATGAAAAGGTCTTTATTTATTGTTAAATTGTCATGCTCTTTTTCCTTCTAAGTACTTTTGATAGTGTTTCTTTTTTATTATGCCAACATCGTAGCTAAGTATGTGCCTATTGGAGTTATTTCCTTCTTTCAGCATAGGATGTTTTCCAAATTCAAACTCAAAAAAAAAAAAAAAAAAATTAAAATCTGAACTTATAACTATTTGGAGTATATTTTGGAGGACTGCTTAAATCCAAACTATTGGACTATTTGAATTGATGGACTTGGTTATGGACCGCTTAAGTTCGAACTAAAGAATTGAGTATTGCCAAACTGATGGGCTTGGTTATGGATTAGAGAATTGAGTATGTCCAAACCGATGGACTTGGTTATGGAGCTCTTAAGTCTGAACTGGTGGTGAGTATGTCCGAGCTGATGGACTTGGTTATGGACCGCTTAAGTCTGAAATAGAGAAATGAGTATATCCGAATTGATGGACTCGGTTATGGACCGCAAACTGATGGATTCAATTATGGACTGCTTAAGTCCAAACTGGAGAATTGAGTATGTCTAAATTGATGAAGTTGCTGAAAGGAGAGGTAAAAAAGAATGCTAAAAAATTTCTAAGTGAGATCCTTCAGGGAAAACTTAATGCATCATGTCTTTCTTACCGTTATAAGGCATGATGGATTAAGTGAAAAAAACCTAAGGTCTCTTTATTGCTTCAATTTAAAGTTACTTTATATCTTATTGAGTGCAAATACAATATGCCCTCTTTAGATTGTCTGCATTCCATATTCAAGGTAGCTCAGCCCCTTCAATCTTTCGAAGCTTATATGTATTTAGGCCTAGCTGCTTTGCGACTTCATAGGGGCCTTCCCAATTTTGTCCTAGCTTTCTACCCTTGTTGAACCTTTGATTATCTTTGCTCTTCACCATACTCTATGTCCCTCTTTCAAATGTCTGCTTTGAACTTGCCTATTGAAGTACTTTTGCATCATTTGTCTGCATGCTTTAGCTCTGATTGCAAAATCTTCTCTAAGCTCTTCTGCCAGGTCTAAGTTGATTTTCAAACTCTCATTGCTACCAAGCTCGTCATGTTCTACTATTCTTTTGTTGGGAATAGCTATTTCTACTGGTACCACTGTTTTGGTTCCATATACAAGGGAAAAAGGGGTATGATTGATCGCTTGCCGAGGTGTGGTCCTCTAAGCCCACAACACACTATTTAGTTCTTTTACCCAGTTAGCTTTTTCCCCATCTAATCTCTTCTTGAAACCTTATTGAATGCTTCTACATGTAACTTCAATAAGGCCATTAGTTTGGGGACGAGCCACCAAAGTGAAATGGAGTCCAATGTGTTAGTCTTCATAAAAGGATCTAAAAGCTCCCGAGTCGAAGTGTTTACCATTATTAGTAACAATTTTGTGGGGTATGTCATATATGAATATCACACACTGTAAAAAATAAAAAAAATAAAAAAAACTGAGTTGCGATCAAAATTTGTGACCGACTATTGTTGGTCGCAAAATTGTAGCTCATTAATGACCGCTTGTGACCCCATTAGAAATGAGATTAATAAAATATTCATCAATAGAGTTGCGAATGATCTGGGACTAATTTTGTCACTAGTTTGCAAATAATTTATAATCGGTGCAAATTCACGAGCTAATATTTTTTGTGAGTTTTATTTTTTATTTGCGATTGAGTTGTGAGATATTTACGACCAATTTTGCTATGGAATAGAGACCGACGACATGTCCATAGCTAGAGTTTGCGATACATCTTGCCGCGAGAATTTGATCTCATTTTTCGACTGATTAGTGATTGATTTATGACTGATTATTTTGCGACTGACTTTTATGGTCACAAAATGACAACTTACAAATCAACATCGTCTCACTTTTATTTGCGACCACTTTATTAAATTTTTTCGGTCGCAAAATTTTGCGGCTTCATAACCCCTTGGTTGTGATAAGCCCTTTCCCCTCCTTTTCTGCTTCTCCCTTTTGCGATTGTTGTCTATCACTGACTACTATTTGATCATCGAAGGTCACTCCATTGTCAGAATAGTCGTTGCAATCCCCAGGTATGTGCTCTGCTTTTTTCTTCTTTCTCTTTTTTGTTTTATTTTCTTTTCGTTCTTGCATTTTGGGTATGTTGTTTTGTTTTTTTTTTCTATTTTATTTTCCATTTTGATTACATTTAATTTTTATTTTCTATTTTAGTATTGTAATTTATAATTATGTTTTATTTTTGTGTGTTTCGTGATTATATTTTATATAATTTTGCTATAATATTGATATTTGATTATATTGATATTATTTTTGTAATATTGATTTGATTGTTTGATTTTATTTTCTGTGATAATTGCTTTGGATATTGTGATTATTTTTTCTGTGAGAATTATTTGTTTTCGGGTATTGTGATTATTTTGTGAATTTTTTGTCTTTTTTATATAGTATTAAACTATTTTTTGTTCCTTTTAAAAGAATGACATATTTTGTTTGATATTGTGAATACGTTTTGATTATATTGTGAATTTTTTAATTTTATTTTTAATTGATTAGCATGTATAATTAGTTAATTATTCTTAAAAATGACATATTTTAGGGTTAAAGATCCATTGCAAGTTAGTAAATTTGCAAATATAGTTAGTAAATTATTTATAAGAATTACATATTCCATTATAAGTTAGTAACATAGCATATATAGTTAAAAAGATTTGCACAATATGACTTACAAATTAAATACGCTTTGAATAATCACAACATAATTTGAGTTATTGTATTCTTTTTATAAATTGTGTGGTTTAATTTTTGTGAAACTAAATAAGTTAATGCATTTAATGTTAAAGTTCATGCATCTATAAGAAATTCACTGAATTGCAATCGATTTTTGTGATAGACACTTTGGTCACTGTTTTTGTGACTAATTTGATACCATTTTGAAATCAATTACAATGATAAAATAATGACAACCTTTGTGATGCATTTGCGACAAATTAGCGACTGAATTGCGACTACTTTTGCTAGTTTAATTTGCAAACTTGTTTATTATCCCTAAATTTGATTGTAGGTAGTTTATTTTGTGATTCTATGATAATTTGTTATATTTTAGTATTATTATATTTAAATTTGTTTTTAGTTTATGGTTGATATTATTATTGAATTTTAATAGATGTTTGATTGTCAAATTGTTTAATTGAGATTTGAGATATTTGTTTGAATTTCAATTTTTTTGTTCTATTTTAATGTTACTTATGCAATGTGATTGATCTTGATTAAGATGTTGAGTTTGTATGAAATAGAGGCCAAATAGTGGCCATAAGTTGGAGTTACAAGGTGTTTCGATTTTAGAAGTATTTTATTTATGTTATTTTTGGTTAGTTTCACCATTTTATGAGGAAATGCTGCCAAAATTCATTTTAAAATTAAATTACTAAATGCATAATAAATTTAGATTTTGTTACAAACATCATTGCAAAAATTCAAAACCTTGCAAATGAACATAGCAGCAGAAACACAAACCTTAGTTGCACGTTCAATGTCTTTCTCATTTGTATAAAAGAGAAAACACTAAATTGTCCAGGTTGGATAGCCTGGGAATGTCTGTCAGTAGAAAAAGCACGAAATGACAAGTCTTTACATATGCTCTTATTTAGAATTTATGTTGTATCTCCTCCTGTGTTCTTTGGATGCATATATAATGGGTTCAATCGGTCCACATTATGTATTTAGAGAACTATGGGGAGATGTTGTAAAAATTCTTTTTGGTGTATATTGGGAAGCAATTGTTTCATATTAACTACTAAATGTAGACATTTCTGGATGTGCTAGCTTCGAACCAAATTTAAAAGAAATAAGAATTTCGTTTATTATAAGGATATGAACTTTGAAGATATGTTTATGAAAACTAGCTTTAACGCAATTAATAACCTACTCTTACAATTTCACTAATGTTTTTGGATAATAAAAATATAACTTCTTCATTATCTAAAAAATGCAGAGAGATCGGGAATGGATGTACTGGAGGTACGAGGTGAATGGAATATTAAGAAAAGAATTCTTGCATGGATTGGATACGTTCATACTGTTTGCAGTTGGTAATTTGAATCACATGGATGGTTGCAAATTGAGGTGTTTTTGTAATCATAAGAGTCAAAACGAAGCATTCTTTGATGTTGATACAGTTAAGCTTCAGATTTGCAAGAATGGTTTTATGGAGAACTATTATGAATGGATACATTATGGTGAACCAAGGGTTTGTAGTAATTCCAATCGCCCATTTATTGCATCATCGGTCAGTCAGTTGCCACAAGTTTAGCTAAGTGTAATCAAAAGATGCAATGATATGGTACTCGATGTTGCTGGGCCGAAATTTCGATCGGACAATATGGAGGAATCACCAAACCTCGCAACACAATGCCTTTTTGACATGCTGAGTGTCGCTAACAGTGAATTATGGCCTAGATGCCAAAACTATTCAATTATGTTTGTGGTTGCACGATTATTGCATATGAAGTCGAAGCACCACTTTTCAAAATGGTTTATGATGATTTTGTGTAATTATCGAAAGAAATGTTAATCAAAGGGAATTCCATGGTGGATAATATTTATCGTATAAAGAAATTAGTACAGGGTTTGGGATTACAAGTGAAAAGGTTGATTGTTGTTGAAATAATTGTATGATATACAGGATGATTGACTCTAAATTAAGAGTATGCAAGCTTTGTAATCTTCCTAGATACCAAAGGCGGGGTCAAGCAACTAGTAGAGTACAAAAAGAGAAGTCCTTCAAGAAAATGTATTACTTCCTTTTAATTTCTCATCTTCAAAGGCTATATGCATCTAATGTGACGACAGAACACATGAGATGACATGCTTAGCATAAATATGAGGATGGCAAAATGACTCATCTGTTTGATTCTGAAGCATGGAAACACTTTGATAACCAACATCCTTTTTTATATCCGAGATCAGAAATGTGAGATTGGGTCTATGTATGAATAGGTTTTAGCCATTCAGATAATTGGAACAACAATATTCATCATGGCTTGTCATTGTCACACCATATAATCTACCATCTTCCATGTGTATGAAAGAAGAGTACATATTTCTGTATGTTATTGTACCTAGCCCTACTAACCCAAAATACAAGATTGATATGTTTCTACAACCTTTAATTTCTAAGTTGAATCAATTATGGAATCGAGTGTTGAAACATATGATATTTCTACGAATTGAAATTTCATGCAGCGAGCCGCTTTGCTTTGGACCATCAGTGATTTTCCAGCATTAGGAATGTTGTTTAGGTGGAGTACTATGGGCAAGCTTGCATGTCCCCACTATATGGAGAACAATAATAAGGGAAACAATGTTGGTTTGATTGCCATCACAAATTCTTACTAGATAACCATCATTGGAGGCGAAATTGAGAATGGTTCAGAAAGAACATAATTATTTATTATCATCCTCCACCTTTGAGCTCTCATGCCAAAATATTGTAGGAAATAGAAAATTTGAGACTTATGAAAGTGACAAAAATTATGTGTAGAAGAAGTAAATGGTCAAATTGGGTGTAATAGTGCATGGAAAAAGTGTAGCATCTTTTGGGATCTGTCGTATTAGATTACACTTCTAATTCGTCATAACCTTGAGGTCATGCACATTGAAAAGAATGTATTTAAAAATATTTTTAACATAGTGATGAATATTGAGGGAAATCGAAGGACAATGCTAAAGCTAGAGCTAAAATGAAGGAAATTTACCGTAGACTAAAACTTGAACAATATGCATTTAGAAGGAAGTTTTCAAAGGCTTGTTATGCTTTAGAAAAGCCACAAAGGCAATTATTATGTGAGTGGGTCAGGACATTGAGGTTTCCAAATGGATATGTATGAAACGTGGGTCGATGTGTGGACATGAAAAAATATAGATTATTTGGCATAAAAAGCCATGATTGTCATGTTTTCATGCAGGGATTGATTTTAGTGGCTTTTCAAGAGTAGTTACCAACCAGGGTTTCGGAAGCAATAATAAAATTAAGTCTCTTTTCAAGGAACTGATAATAATTGTAATCCAATATGTTGATATGGATTGATTAGCGTGAGAAATCCCAATAGTGATATGTAAATTGGAACGAATTTTTTCACCTGGATTCTTTGATTCTATGGAGCATTTACAAGTTCATTTGCCATATGAATGTCGTATTATGGGACTAGTATAATATAGATGGATGTATCCATTTGGGAGGTAAGAGGTGAATTATTACAACCACATTGTATGAAATTATCAATAATCTTAACTCAAATTCAATATTATTGTTGTAAATTGCAAGCACCTACACAAAAAAAAAAAAAAGAATTTTCATAATAAGGCTAAGGTTGATGGATCAATTTGCAATGCATTCCTGGTGGAGGAGGCATTGATCTTTTGTTTTTACTACTTCGAACAACATGTTTACACCAAGCATCGAAGAGCGTCGCCCAATGACGATGGGGGAGATCAAATTGAGTCCGAGTTAGAAGAAAATCTAAACATTTTTACTTATCCAAGATGTGCAATTGGAAAATCAAAGAAAAGACGATTATCTGATATAGAGATACAAGCAGCTTAAACATATATTTTGTTGAACTGTGAAGAAATTGCACCATTTGTACTGTAAGTTACCATGCCAACAAGGTACTACAGACAGTTGCCATGCTCTACATGAGCATTCCTTCTTATCCAACTGAACCACAAAGGCAATTTTTCCTACTTGCACTTGGAAATTATAATCATCTGATGGCCTAGGAACACAATTGGAAGTAACCAACTTAGCATTCTCAATTGTTTTCCTCACTCTGTTACCAACACCATCCACCCATTTTTTTAACAAGCATCCTTTTGAAGTAATGTATTTCCATCAATCTTGTCCTTATGTCTTCAAACATAAGTATGAGGTGCTTTGTCCTTGCTTCCCCAATGCAGCCATTGAAAGTCTCAGCCATATTCCTTGTCACATCATCAACTCTAAGGACAGTTGACATAAAAGCTCTACAAAACTTTTGTTTATCTCTCTTTAGGAAGTCCTCTGCTGCCTCTACAGAGATATCATTCAATTCCTTTAATTTCCTATTGAAGTCAGCCTCATATGTTGCATAATCATCTTATGTCCTTTAATTTCCTATATCCTTCCCTTCTATGTTTCTTCTTCCAATTAGAGTGAATGAGTTTAGCACAAATTTCTATGCTCAACATAGGACACAAGATCCCTAACAGCAATCTCCAGACCCTGTAAATATACCCAAAAAATTTAGTAAATGCACTAACCAAATTACAATATGGAGAGATTGTTTCCTTACCTTTTATTGGTCACTGATGATAGTGAGCCCAAGTCCTTCACCAATATTGAGGTCCTCAAAAAGCAAAGTCAGAAATCGATGCCAACTATCTTGTTTATCTCTTTCCAAAATGGCCCAAGCAACAGGGTACATTTGGTTATTAGCATCCCTTGCCACTGCACTTAACAAAACTTCGCCCAACATAGTTTTCAAAAAACATCCATCTACACAGAGATAAGGCCTACAACCATCTAAATATCATTTCCTCAAAGATGAAAACCCAATATATAATCTCTAGAAAACATTAGGACCCCTCTTGTTGCCCTCCTCACACTGAATAATAAAGGTACCTTCGTTGTCAACTCTTTTCAACTCAGCAATGTAGGATTTGAGTTTGGAGTAATGTGCATCCACTGAACCACTGAGTTTGGCCATTGCCTTCTTTCTTGCTCTACAATAAGTGAACCTATTCACAGGGACAGCATACTTCTCATTCATATCCCTTATCATCTTATCGACAGGATAGTTAGGATCCTTCCTTAACTGCCCTAAGAATTCTAAAGCCATAAATTCAGAATTTGCTTGCTTATTTCTAAGGGCCCGAAAACAATTATGCTCTTCCATATAACTCCTTATCACCCAATAATGATTTCTTGCTCTAGGGCTAGCATATAATCTCCAAGGGCATTTCCCTTCACACCTACAATTAATCTTCTTTACCTCACTTTTTTTCCAAGTAACATTGAAGCCATTATGAATTGCAAATTTTTTTTACATCCATCTTCACCTCTTGCTTACTTTTGAATATCATTCCCACACTGAATTACAACTTACTGTGGTCTATGTTAGGATCATACACATATTTTATTTTTATTATTTTCTTCCTCACCTCTAATTCCCCTTCTTCACTGCTATTGGTTGAAGAATACTCAGCATTAGATGGCTCATAGTCACTGATTTGAGTAGGTTGTACTAGTCCATCAGGCAGCTCCACATTTTCCCCTTCTTTTGGCAGTTTGACATCCTCATCTAGCCTTAATCTTGCTCCATTATCAACTACAATCTTGTTCAGTTTTATCTTATTTTCCCTTGCTACCATAAGCTCTTCATCATCTAAGCATTTTGCATCAGGTTCACTATCTTCACTCTCTTCTTCTTCGATTGCATTTATTAATTCAATACCATCTTCACCATGATCACTATTTCTTTCATCATGCATGGTTGGTGACTCATCTGAAGCTTCTTCATCTGAGTGTACATAGTTGGCATGATCATAATTTTTATATTTCTATATCCTAAACTCAGTTTGAATGTAAACCTTAAGCCATCTAAATTGCTTCCCTCTCTCTAACATCAACTTCCCCTCATCATCATTTGTAACAAACTCCAATGTAAACCATGGTGTATAGGGTTTATAGTACCTTATTTGTTGTACCTCACCACACCCATACCCTCTAACCTTCTCACACACCTCAAAATATGTCATGGTCCCATTTTGTGTATCCCTTTCCTTCAACCTTTTCCCACCAATGTAGTTTATCCTTCCACTTTTTTGGCTTTTATCAGTGATTCTACCACCCACCCAAACCTCCAATGGAAACCTACACAATAACATAAACAATGCACAGAAGCATTAACAGTGATACTCAATGTCAGTAACACTCAATGTAATATAATACTCAATGCAAAAGGCATCAGAAATGAGAGCAATGTAAATACTGTCACTAGCATAAGTAAGAAAAAAATTTTACTTACCATTTTCACTTCTTTGTCGATATATCTACCAATGTCGTTGAAATTAGAAATACCAATGTCAACGGGTGCTAGTCTCGTTCACTTTTAGAGATTATGTCCATAGTGTTGGGGATTTAGGTTATCAGCGGAGATGAAGAAGGTGAAGAACGAGGAGGAGAGGAGCGAAATCGATGAATCAATGAGAGTTAGGGATTTTTTTTTTTTTTTTGGGTGAAGGTGTTTTTTTATGCCAAAACGGTGCATTTTGGGTGTTGGGTTAAGTTAACCCAAGATGCAAATGTGGGGCCCACATTTATTAATTTTTTTGTTCAGACCCTAGTTAGATTTGGCATTTGGGGTGATATTGATACAAACATTTGATTTTGGGGTGTCAAGGGGAGGAAAGTCGAGTTAGAGTGATTCTGCAACAAGCCGTATTGGTCAGAATTTTTTTATAGCATTAGCCATAAGAATTTATGGATTTGATTAAGGTATTGGCCTTTGATTTGTTTTTCCTTTTTATGGTTACCTTATTTTCTTTTTTCTTCTTTGTTTCTTGCTCAATAGTAGAGATAGAGATGAAGAGTAAATGAGTAAATATGATGACAGAGAAAAGTAAGGGTAATTTAGTACTTTCATATCCATTTGATAGAAAAGTCCTAATTTTAGACGGAAGGACGTTTCAATTGATAGAGCTAAAATTTAGGGACGTCTAAGTTGGTTTTTAAAAACATATGGCTTCAAATATTAATTAGGCAAAAAATTAGACACCCTATTTTTTTTTCTTATTTATATATCTATTTAAAAATTTTAAAAATTAACTTTTAGAAGATATACCTTGAGTCAAATTATAGAAAAATAAAAAAAGAAAATTTTAAAAACTTCTAATAAAGGATAAATGCAATAGTGGCGAAGAAGTCTTGAATTTCTCTTTATTTCAACTTTCATATATCGTTAATTATATATATATATTAATGTGTTGATCTGTTCGTTTTCGATCCTTAGACTTTTGTTGGTATCAAAGCCAGATTAACTAAATAAAGAATCCATTTTAATATCTCAGAAAGTTTTGGGTATGCCATCTGAACCCATTTTCAGCCACAGTTAGGCTATCAAAGGGTATAACAGGCAGTGGCCGCAACTTATTGATATTAAACATGGATCCTTTATTATGTAGATCGACTAGTAGTGTAAAATCTGATGACTCTGAATCTTCAGAAATAAAGAAAATAATAAACAGGAACGAATTAATTTTGCAAGATTTTAGTAAAGCAATTGATGAATGGGAAATTCCTAAAGTAGATAAAGAGCAAATATATAAAATCTTAAAATTTAATTTATGAAAAACCGATTATGTTATTAAAACTGAAGAAAGAGATTTTCAATTAAGTAAACCATTTGAAAGGATAACTCTACTGTCAACTAAAACTTTGCAGCAACATAAAAATAAAAGATATAAATATATTCATATTGGATTAATCCAAGTAGGTATAAAACCTTTAACTCGTGAAGGATTAAATACTAGTATATTGGCAGTAATAAGAGATGCTAGATTTTTAAACTTTCAAGATTCTTTACTAGGATCTGTTGAAACTAGCTTAAGTGAAGGACCAATATCATTTGAAGTTTACCCAGATATGATAATTTCTTTAAATGATGTAAATATTCTAGAAAGTATGGTGTTAGAAATAAAAACTCATAATTATAAAATGAAACAAGGATCAATTCCTATAGCATTAATATATAAAATCCACTATAAAGCAATGAATTCAGCATTTGGTACTAAGTACAAATTACAACCTAAAGTAGGAGAAACAAGATTTTTACAGACAGATTTAACTAAAACTAATACAGTAATACCTAGAACAATTCAATGGAAAGATATAACCTTACCA
>CANUEP010184858.1:0-19260 GCA_947857235.1 Jatropha podagrica | reverse complement strand
GGGGGGGGGGGGGGGGGGGGGGGGGGGGGGGGGGGGGGGGGGGGGGGGGGGGGGGGGGGGGGGGGGGGGGGGGGGGGGGGGGGGGGGGGGGGGGGGGGGGGGGGGGGGGGGGGGGGGGGGGGGGGGGGGGGCGGGGGGGGGGGGGAGGGGGGGGCGGGGAGGGGAGGGGGCCGAGGCAGAAAAACGACAAAAAAAGGAACAAACAAAAAAAAAAAAAACAAAACACAACAAAATGTAAATTACTTGCCTCCTTCTGGAAATTTTAACCACTCTTAATTTGTGATCTAGCTTTAATAAGTGACATAAGATGGTGCTCCGGCACCGATTGTGGCAACCGTCGTCTGTTTCTTCGGGATTAGGCGGCGGGTGTTACAGGGCAAATATGGGAACCAGAATTGACCAAATTAGCAATGGTCACCTCCTGATGAGTCCCTTGAAAGCAGGTACCCATAGTTTATCCCTTCTTTTATGAATTTTCCCTGAGTAGTTCCTCATATTCTACCAACTACAGTAAGCTCATAGAAGTCCCTAAACCCCATTCCCTATAACTTCTTTCTTAGCTTGAACTCCAAGCCGCATTGTGCCATCTTCACATCTTACCTTTGGTACAAATACTTTGCATCTGTTTCTTAATTTCTTGAACCAGACAATCAATATATCCGTTGACTTACCACTGCGCTATGCCAACTTGGAAAATTCAACTACACACACTTCAAGTTTAGCCTTAAAGAAATGTGTATAAAACAACATCTTCATTTCTTGCTAAGTACAAATAGAATTCTTGGAAGTGTGGAGTACCAGGTAAAGGCAGTACCTATAAGAGAATTAGGGAATAGCCTGAGTTTGTAATGAGGAAATTTATTTGAGTTTGACAATTCCCCATTCTATGGTGAAGTGTGCGATATGGTCCAAAATAGACTATACGTCCTCATTAAAAATAAAGTGAAGTCGGGAATTTTATATTCTATGCGATAAGGATTCTCCCTATCAACAGCTTCAGGATATAGTTTATAGAACTCTGAGTGGCCAATTTGTCTAAGGCCAGACCCATAAAGCTCTTCCATAACATTCCTTAAGGCTTCCATGGTAACTTAAGGAACTAGAGGAACAAGGTTATCTACAACTGTAGCAGTTACCCTAGAACCATGATTGTCCTTTAGGCCATTTATTACTTGGGGCTTCTTACGTACTAGTACAGCTTCTGAGTCATATAGTCTAAGATGAGTTATAGGATTTGTGTGACTATGGATTTGAGGATGACCTTGAGTCCTACCTGTGGGGTGGTTAGATTAAAATGGTGACTTAGAGTTGAATGTCACCTACTCTTCCCTCATGTGTGGAAGTTGGTATCTCTCCTCTGATTGGATAAGACTTGTATCAGTTCCCCTAGGGAAACTCAAGCTTGGTAACCCAGGCTCTTCATTACTCTTGGAAGTGGAATCTACTTCTTCAGCCTTGGCCTAATAGGTGATGAAACATTAGGAGATCCAAGACAAGAATACTTCTGAAACACCATTTTCATAATTTCCAAGAGAGTTTTTATCTGCTTCTCCATGCTTTTCTTTAAGACTTTAACAACAGAGAATGAATTAGTATTAGAAAAATATATAGGAACTCACTTACCATGTTTCTAGTTTTATTCAGCAACCAAGGTACATTCAGTTTTTTGTGAGTTTGGGATTGGGAGTCGGAATTGCTTCTTCCTCCTAAGGAGTAGATCCTCCTTCAACATGTTTCATGTTCTATGAAATAAAATTTCCAAGACCTACAACAGGTCCTTCTAAGTCCTGTGATAAAAAGAACTCCCTTTTTAGAGCACATTTTTTTATGTATTTATGAACCTCAAAGACTATACTTCAAAAAACAAAAAAATGAAATTTGCAACAACGGTTCCCCACTAAGTGTGCCAACAATTTTTTGATTGTGAAACAATTATGGATGAGTAATAGCTTGAATGTGTCAAGTATTAAAGTTTACCAACTATGGAAAAAATTGCGCCACCTAAACTTTTTTATTAGAAGACTTTGGCTCCACAATAAATGCTTCACCAATTTGTGAAAATTAATTGGCAATGATTGAAAAATAAAGATCGCAAAAAGCTTCGTAAAATAAAAAGATTGCTCAAAATCAAAATTGTTATATTAACAAGAATTGAAATTGGAAATAGAATTCAATAGTACTTGGAAAGAAAATTACAACAAACATAAAGAAAGTTGAAATTGAAATTTGCTATTTGCTTGAGAAATTATGGTTGAATTGTTCTTATGTTTGATATTTGGAGTTGATTGTTGGGGATTCATTTTGTGCTTGAACTTGGCTTTATAGGCACTTAACAGTTAAAATTTTTATGCACATGACATCTCAACTACCTAGATAACTGCTCATGTAACTTCTTTTCACTATCGTGCATCATGTGTACAGTTACTTGATCGCTTCTATTAACCACCACCTGTTAACTCCCAATATATTTGCTTAGCTATTAATTAATCAATTATGAGCTTTTAATATTTTAAAAGCCAATTAATTAATCAAAGCCCTACTAAATCATAAAATCTCAAGTCAAACTCATAACACAAAAACAATTAAAATATGGTGTAAACATTTCCGTTTTCTTCTGAATTGGAAAACAACTTTAATAAGTTAAATATATGATCAAGAGTATAATTTTAACATATGATAATTTATTAGGACACAATTAATAAATTTAATCGATATATTAAATTCCATAACTATTTGTTAATTCTTTTATGTGGTATAATAAAAAAATACATTTAAGTGTATGTCGTTTTGGAGAAATATTGCTTTTCATGGAACTAGAAGTAGCACAATTGAAAGAATTGACGAGCATGTGAATTAGAAAGACAAGCTAAATAAGCAAGTCTGTCAAATGGTTTTGATCAAGTTTTGAAAAATTTAATAAGTTAAATAAAAAAATTTGAAAAATTCACTTTGTACAGTGAGAATGATAGTCATAGAAAGTTGAATTACTAAGTTTTGTGAAATTCATTTACATATTCCATCTATTTTTATAGAATTTGATTTAGTTATATTCATTATATAGAATTGAATTTCTGTACTTGAAATCTATATTTTTTTTGTTTCATTGCAATCACAAAAATATGGATTTCCAAATGAATTCAATAAAATTTTCTAGAATTCATTTGTTCCAAACAAGGGGGAGAATACTAAACAATTGTAAGAAAATGCACGATAAATTTACCTTGAACTTTGTTATTTTAACCTGATGACATCCTCAATTTTACTTTGATCCACTAAAGATTTCAACTTATAAAATTACAAATATTAAACACTTGAACTTGCATAATTATTTTATTGAATGCTTCTTCAACTTGTAAAATTAGATCAATTAAATACTAATTAAAATAATTAAAAGTGTGAAAATTATTATTTTCAAAGTTACGGTAATTACAAATCAAAATTCTTAAAAACTATTACTATTAGTTTGAAAATTATGCAAAATTTTTGAAATTTACAAGTTTAAATACATTATAAGTCATTCATAAAGTTCAAGATATCACAGGGTTAAAGTTGTTGAATTCTGAGATGAATTTATGTATGTGACCTTATTCTTATGCACTTCAATTAACCCAAGAATATCTTTAATTGGAAATTATACATTTATGTATATAGTATTTGCTTCACTCATTTGGGGCTTATTTTCACTCGCGGTCCTTGCAATATAGAGGGTGTTACCTAATTGTCCCCAAACATCAATTTGTCACTTAAAAGTACATAAATTTTAGTTTTAGTAACAAAAAATTCAATGTTCCAGTTTTCCAGTTAGGAGCCAGTAAAAAGCTGACATGGCATTACTCTGTCAGTAAAAAAATAAATAGCATACTTCCACATCATATATTTCACCAAAGAAACCCCCTCTCTCTCTCTCTCACATGCTTTCTCTCTTACTCCCCTAACTCCCTCCCTCCCTTAATCCTTTCTTATCTTAAACCCTAAATTGCCATACACATTAAAGTTTACAACCTAATTGCCATCTCTTCTCAATCTTGCATAAGATTCTCACTTCTTCTTTATTTCAACGGCTTTAATGGTAGCATGTCTTCAAGCTCTTTAGCCTATGCAATAGATGGAAGATATCGTCATTCTGGGCAAGAAACTATTTTGAAAACAGCTTGGAGAGGAAATCATCCTAGAAGACGATTCTTAGTTTGCAATAATTATGGAGTAGTGAAATAAATAAATAATTGATATATATTTCTGTATGATTTAGTATAACAAATGTAATTAAAATCTCCCCTTTTTTGCCTTTGTAGATGCCTAGATGCTATCGCTTCATGGAGTGGTGGATCTAGCAGTTGATATCCATTCAAAGCAAATGATAACTGGTTTACTAAAAAAGATTAATAGGATTGAAAAAGAGAAGAAGCATGTTGAAGCCAAGTAGAGGAAAAGTGTGTGGGTGTGCTATGTGCTTGCATTGTGTGTTGCTATATTGATTGTATTATGGAGTTATGCAGTTGGCAATATTTGTCGTTATAAGGGCTATTGTTCGGGACTAAGATGTGGTTTTCGGCTAGAAATGCAGTTAGTTAATCAAGAAAGGGTTTGTGTTTACTATAAGTGTTGTTGGTTTAGGGAATGAAATATTTATAAAATAAACATCTACATTTGTAAATATATGCAATATATCTATATTTTGATGAGAAATGTTCCTTTTATTATCCATTTTACAATTTTGAAATGGACCATTTTTCCTTTGGATGCATGTTTTGACATTAAAGGTAGGAAATATACTAAGGCAGGAAGTATAATAAAAAATGAAAAAAGAAGGCAAAATTTCAAAGAAATTGTTTGCATATAAAAAATAATGATTTCATATATATTTGGATTGTATGCAGTTATAATGCTATGACCTGTGTTGTTTGTTCTATTAAAATAGCAAAATAAGAATCTGTAATAGCCACAATATCAATGATTCAATAATGAAATAGTGAAAAGTGTTGATGTTTCACTTTTGAAACACAAAAAAAATGCAATCGTAGAATTATGATCAAAACATACTAACTTTCAATGGGTGGCCTTTCTAAACAGTCAATTTTAAAAACCCAAAATATGCTTATGCAACTTCAAAACCTTCTACTTTCATGGCTACCTTCATATGTACGTATTGAATTATGGTATCCTTTTCTGTTATGGTATTTTTTTTCCTCTTTTTCTAGCTTATCTTTTTGCAGGTTGTTGATTCTGACTCTGCTATGTTGGAGCGTCATTTGAATGTTCAATAATGATCTCAAGTTGTGGTACTAGATCAACTTGGATTGCAATTTTAGTGAGATTGCTGTTCTGAGTCCCTATTGCATTTTGGCTTTGAATTTGGCATTAACCACAATATCAATCCAAAATAATTCCCAAACAACTTTTGCATAAAATCAATCGTAGAAGTGCATTAATCATACTTACTTTAGTTACTGCAGGCGAAAAAGGGGATGTGGTTCTTTAGCCAGCATATGTATAAGTGGTTTGGTTGCTTTCATCCATGAACCATTACACGCTGATAGGAACCTCATGTGCTTCACTTCTTATAGATTGAGATGCAACAGCCTCCTTTGTAACAAGAACATTAGTAGCCACAGTGTTCCTCTTTCTTTTTTTTCTAGTATATTAGTAAACAACATTAAATTAACACAGATTCCATTAATTGAATTAACATTTAAAGCAAAATAAATTAACATAAATTCATACTCACATTTTTGCTTGAGGATACAGTAGATGCGTGTACACCATGAAACCTTTTATTATGCCCTAAATTCCCACATTGAGTACACCTCATTTGCACTCTTCCCTTCCTTAATAGCTTTCCTTTTGCAGCAACCTCCTCTAGCTCTTCTGCTTGCTTTCTTCTTGCTTTGAGTTTCTTCCCTCTTGTTTTCTTCACTGGTGATGGGAGTATAAAGGTATTGATAGTATTTGCTTTAGGCCATATCTTAGGTCCATTAATTGGATTAATAAAGTGACTATAAACTAGCATATACCTCTCAATAGGTTATAAATCATATACATACATCTCAAGTTCATTGTTTTCCAAAATGCAAGCTACAACATGACTACATGGAATTCTTGTCAAATCCCACTTCCTATATGTGCATGTTTTCTTTTTCGTATCTACTATATATTGTAACCCAATCCGCCCAACTTGAACTATGGACCTATGTGAATGTATGTGTAAAAAGATGAGAGAAGTCCTTATTTTGCTCTAAATTTTTTTACACAACCTCCCATTCACACTCTTCATTTGCTCTTTTTTCATTAATTTGGTCCTGATAATCTCAAGCATGGTTATAATGGCATGATCCTTAGCATAAAGGATATACTTATTGAAAGCTTCACATAAATTGTTAGTGAGCATATCATAATATACTATGGCTTAAATGCATGCTCTAAACCATTTTTCACATGGTCTTTGCCTCAATCATTCCCTAGCTTCCTTAATCACCTTTTCAATGTCCTTCAAAAATTTATCTAATTTCTGAGTGTAAATAGCCCTAGAAGCGTTCCATAGGAGATCTTTCATCTCCTTTCCCTTAAAATGTGCCCTATAATTAGTATATAAATGTCTAACACACCACTTGTGTTCAACTTCAGACCACATTCTACTGATGATATTTAATAAACCCTAGTTATAAAGACAAAAAAAATAATAATTTCAAGTCAGTATCATTAAGCGAAATCTACAATGGTAGTATATAAAATATAAAGCATAATGAATACAAATCATATACCTTTTGCCTGTCATTCATAAAAACAAAGTGATGATCATTGTTGAGCTACAAGTCTTTCTTTAAGTTCTCCAAAAACCACCCTTAAGTGTCCATACACTCATTCTTCACCATGGCATAAGCAAGTGGGAATATACAATTATTAGGATCAATGGCTACTGCTGAAAGCAATTGCCCTCCACAATTACCCTTCAACCAACATCCATCTAAACAAACTAGCTGCCTAAGGTGATTTTTGAATGCAAGTTTTAATGGTTCAAGGCATGTGTACATCCCCTCAAAAAACCCCAGACTCCTAGGATTGTCCTAATTATCTCTACTTTATAGTCATGAAGCCTATTATACCATAAACTCTCATCCCCAAGAATGGCACTCAAAGCCTTTGCCCTAGGTCTCCAAGCCTTCATTTTACCTATAGTGTACCCACGGTCTCTTTTTATCCTATCAATAAAATGGCTCAACTCCCAAGTTGGGCTAATCCTAAAATCCTCAATATAATGTTGGGCTAGCCATGGAGCTATGCAATGGAAGTTCTTATGAACCCTAGGATAAGTATGGGTCAAAGAAGCTGATTTGATTTGAAAAGTATTATCATTATGTTTTGTGTTTGTATCAAATAAACTAGCAAATATTTTCCAACCACGTTGTTTATGGCACCTAGCTTGCACCTTCTCCCTATAATTTTTGTAAAACATAAGTTGGAATTTGTTCATGATTCCATAATTTCTACAAGCCTCTTTAAACTCTTGCCTATTTTTGAAAAGTTGGTCGACCTTGAAGGTAAGGTCCCTCATGCCCTTATTTGCATTAAAGGTAGGAAAGCTAACTCTCCCATCCTCATTAGAATCTAACTCAGTGTGAAGCTTATCGAAGGGAGCATAATCTAAGTCATCACATTTATATTTACCCTCAAAGTTTCATCTAGACCCTTTGCATTTATGCTTGCACCACTACCCTTAGGCCTACCTAAATTTGGATCATTGCATGACTGCCTCTCATTGTTGACCACCAAGCTCTAGTAAATTCTACTATGGTTACAACGGTGCAAGAATTAGCTTGATCGAACATTGTTTGGGCCTCAAACGGACTCCCGAAAATTTGAAAACCTAAAAACCAAGCGAAGGGGCACTATGGCAATCAGCCAGGATTAGCACCGGCCAACCCAGCAGTAGCATTAATAAGCCCAATGTCGGTGCTGATTAGGCTACTACCAGGACCCTCCAATGTCGATCAGGACATATGTGGCGCTGATAAGGAGGTGGTCGGTACCGACCAGGCTGGCTTAATCACCCCCTTTGCCCATAAAAGGCACACTCCGCTCGCATTTCAAACCACCTCTTATTGCTTGATTGAGCACTTCTCAAGCATCAACAACTCTCATTCTAACTTTTATGATTCTACGACCATAAAGTCCGACTTTGCTTATCTTTCATATTGAGTTTAAAGCCCGACTTGGCTCTCAAAAGTCAATCCTTTCGACTTTCAGTCACATTTTAACCTTCCTTAGGCCAAAGCTACTAGTTAGGTGATTCATTATTAATTAAATCTAGAGATTGATTAATAATTCATCATTTAATAATATTATATAAGACTGTAATACGGATCCTTGCGCCCTACTTTAGTTTTATTTAAAGGAAGACTCGACCTCTTTAGTCGACAACTCACTATGGAACTCCGATCAAACCGCGTCACAAGCACCAAGGTATAATCACTCAAATGAAGACCTTTGTTAATTAAGCCCAATTCGTCCGGCAAATTATCAACTATCAAAAGCCTAGTTTGTTCGGCACTATGCATGCTTTAAGCCCAATATATCTGGCCAACTAAGCCTGGTCTGCTTGGCAAAACCTTAAAACCAATTTTCAACTGAGCTCAAAATTAGCCAACAAACCAATAAGCCCACTCTAAGAGTGGCACTCTCAAAACCCTACCATCCCGATCCATGGTAGAACTTCCTATGCCCTGATCCTCATACAAACGAAGTATGAAGGGATACCTATGGATTTCAACCTAGGTAGCAAGCCCCCAACAGAACTGACCGGTTGGGACTTAGGGGAATGTGTTGCACTACCTAGAATCCTCGATAACGAGGCTAAAGTCGAGCACCCTTCCGAAATGCACAATCTTTATTTTATTTACTTACTTTTAATGCACTATATTCAATATATTCCCATATATTATAAGTATACCATGCTTCGATAAACTAACATTCATGCAAAACAATGCCTTTTGATTTTCAATTAGACCCAAACTATTGATCCACACTCAATGAAGCCAAAAACCTAGTCCTCAAACTAATGATTTGAGGCTAGTGGATTTTATCCATTGTGGCACACTTAAGGAGTCAAACACAAGGTTTTTACCTTATATTTTCCCCAAAAATAGAAACATATTAAGGTGGTGACTCTAACACACAACACATAGACAAAAGTGCTCTAAAGATCCAACCGGATACCACTTAAGCACTAAACGGAGCCATAAAACTGATAAAATTGGTAATTAGATCAATTAATCAAACAAACTAGTCACAACAAGACTAAACTAAACCAAAACAAAGGCAAGAGGGACTATAGTGGGGTTTTGTCCAGTCTCAACTTTTTAGCTTTTTATGAAGAACTGACAATGGGCCCGTCTAATCAGATTCCATCTTTTAAATCTTTCCCACAGGAGGGGGCTCACAGGCTGGTGACTCTGCTGGGGACCTTAAATATTTTTTAAACTAAACAATTACTGAGTAGGCTTCGAATCTCCAGTTTTAGTCTAATTGAAAATCACCTTGCATACATACAAATGCATCATTAGGGATCTTTTCCTGTCATTAGAATTAAGCAAACCAAGTTATTATTATCACTTTGGGTCAATCTTCCTTAGAGCTGTTTCAGGTCGAGAAAGCTACTCACTCATCCAGCGCACCTCCATTCCTTATGGTAGGGTAAAGGGTTTGGCATACCAATTATTCCATTAGATACGACATGGTCAAATGATGAGGTATATACCAACTCTAGGGGATGGAACCTCAAACCAATCCACCAAAAGCATGTAATGATCTTAGATCCGATCCCTAAGATTATGTGCACCCTACATTATGAAACCATTTTGGCATAACATTCATGTACCCATATATTACATGGACCAAGAGTCAAACACCAAGCACCAACCAGTGGTTGATCACCCAAACACCAACCAGTAGTAATCGAACATCAACTAGTGGTCACCTAGACACCAACAAGTGGTCAACCAAACACCAACCAATGGTCACCTAAACACCAACTAATGGTAACCCATACACCAACTAATGGTAACCAAACACCAACTAGTGGTAAACCTAAACACCAGTTTAGTTGTTAAGCAAACACAAACTAATGATAAACCTAAAACCAATCCTTACATAAGGAAATATATCCAAGCTTACCTAAAGCCTCAAACCCGACTTGAGCTACCAAAAATCTCAAAACAAACCTGAGCACCTTAAATTATCGAAAAGCCTTAGATCAAACCTAAGCACTTACAGTTCCCAAACCAGGCGCAATGTCTGAGTCATGCCATCCAATCTTGGCTCCTACATTACTTTCTCCTATCTAAAAGCCTCAAACCCGACCTAACCACCTCAAATCAACAAAAAGCCTCAAAACTAGACTTGAGCACCCTAAATCACCAAAGCCCTAAAAAAGACTTGAGCACATCAAATTATTGGAAAGCCTTATATCAGACCTAAGCACCCAAATTTCCTAAATCGGGAGCAATGCCCAAGTCATGCCATCAAATCTTGGCTCGTGCATTGTTTCCTCCTATCTAAAAGCCTCAAAACCAGACTTAAGCACCCCAAATTACCAAAGCCTCAATATAGACTTAAGCACCCTAAATTACTAGAAAGCCTTAAATAAGACCTAAGCACCTTCATCTCCTAAATTGGGGGCAATGCTTGAGTCAGCCATGAAATCTTGGCTCGTACGTTGTTTCCTCCTATCACCAAATGGCTCAAATCAAACCAAAGGAATTGTCGACTTTAGATCAATTTAGCTCCATCCCATACTGGATTGACAAGACCCGCACAATTTTATCCCGCATGTGGAATGAAAACTTTCCAGAGGTCATCTATCTTATGATTTTCGTTAAGTGAGAAAACTTAACCTTGGAGTTCTTCCAACTCTCTAGCCATTCCACCAAAAGGAGCCTCTGATGATTAGTTTCCCTCCTTTCGATATATGATCTTATTCATTCCTGTGTTCTACATTCCACTACCCTAGCCAGCCTGCTATCCTACAAGCTGAACAGGAGCTCTTACTCTACCTGCCCTTTTAAGATCGTTTTGTCTAGTCGAGATGTCACAAGCCCACCAGCTTCCGCGTGGTTCCTCCTTGAACCATACATCTACTGGAGGAGGTCTAGCTCTGACACCAAATTGTCATGCCCTGACTCCAACCACTAGAGGAATTGTCAGCTTTGGATCAAGCTAGCTCTATCACATACTAGACCTGCATGACCTGCACGGTTTTATCCTACAGGTGGAATGGAAACTTTCCAAGAGGTCATCCATCCTAGGATTTTCATCAAGTGAACACGCTTAATCTTAGAGTTCTTCCAACTGTCTAGCCATTCCACCAAAATGCGCCTCTAATGATTAGTTTCCCCCCTTTCGATATATGATCTTATTCATTTCTGTGTCTCGCATTCCACTACCCTAGCTAGCTTGATATCCTAAAAGCTCGCTAGGAGCTCTTGCTCTACCCGCCCTCTTAAGATTGCTTTGCCGAGTCGAGATGTCACAATCCATGTCTCCACTCTCATCCTCTACTACACTTTCATCACCTAAACTTTCCTCCAACAGTAGCATTCTCATCTTTATCACCTAAACTTTGTGTTATAATAAATTAAAAGTTCTCATTCAATACTAATGACCTTATATCAACAGTATCCATATCATCACTATGATTTGCATTTTTAACATCTAAAGTAATTCTTATTAGCCCACTTGTCTGGCACATAGCATTACTTGTACCCTCTTCTACAATCTCTTCAATTACTACATTAGGACCCCTATTATCTAGGTTTAACACATTTACTAAGTCCTCTACACCTAAGTGTTCAATATACAAATCAATAGTCCCAATGTCACTCCCAAACAGTGACATCTCGTAAACATCACTATCCCTTTTAACACCCTAAGCCCATTTACATAGTCCTTCCCAGGTTCCTTGTAATGGTATCTCATAACACCCTCAATCCCCTTCTCTTACAACAATTTATCTAACCTAACCAAAGACATTTTATCTACATTAAATGATTCTAAGTGTGTTACTTCTCCATTAAAATACCCCCATTCCCCCATCTGGCCCTAATAGTGGACAACAATTTTATGATCTAATTCTGCAAAATCTGTTCCATATAGAGTACATTTAGTTAATTCAATCACTTTTCAATAATTCATTACACACAAGCAACACATAAGCAATCAATAAGCAAACAAATCTTCTAATAAATAATAGTGACAATCATTAAATTCTCAAACAAAAAATAAATGCAAAACTAGGCCAAACCTTAATATTATTAACAATGCTAATTATTTAATTAAATTCCATAAGCCTTATGCAAATTTTACTAGAACAATACAAATCCCTAAATATTTAACCCATTTCCATAACTTATCATTCAATTATTTTGTAAAAAAATAAAACCCTACCATAATTGAAGGATCCAACATCAAGGTAGAAAGTAAAAGCCCTAATAATTAAAGCCAAGACCCCACCACTAAAGTCATGAATTGTTTTCAATAACAAAAACAAAACTGTAACCCTAAATATTAACTATAAAGGTACAAATACAATAAAATAAAACCTATTACCCCACAATAGTCAGACCCACAGCACAAAGCATCAATACGGACCACAAGAACACCATTAATAAAAAATAAAAGGCTTAGGAAATGAATCTTACCATCAGGTATTGGCACTATTTTCAGAAAATGAATCCCAACTTAGCTTTTAGACTCCACTTTCTTATTCTCTTCCACAAAAGTTAATACTTTGGCCTCTTCTACACTATTCTTCTTCTTCGAAATGTTTACTGATCCAAAGAGTCTTTGGCTTAGGGTAAAGATGGGGTGAGTGTCGAGAGATTGTCCATATTCATTTTTGAGGGTCAAATTTTTTTAGACTCTTAAGTTTCCTTTTGGAAAATCACCACAATGGGCAGGAGAAAGGGATTTAGGGGGGCAAGAGAGAGAGAGCATGTGTGAGAGAGAGAGGGGGTTTCTTTGGTGAAATATATAATGTGAAATTATGTGATTTATTTTTTTGTTGACAGAGGAATGCCACATTAGTTTTTACCAGCTCTTTACTGGAAAATTGAAAAATTAATTTTTTTTGTTACTAAAATTAAAATTTATCTACTTTTAAGTAACGAATTGATGTTTGGAAACAATTAAGCAATACTCTCTATACTATAGGGACTGTGAGTAAAAATAAGTCCTCCTTTGGAGGAAAGTTGCATATATTGTAAAATTAGTCCGACGCTCTAAATTATGTTCTATTAATACTTTTGTCTCTCTATTTTTAAAAATAATTATAATATCTTTATCATTTACTTATGTCTCAATGTTAGATTTTCATACTCTTTAGAATTATCTATAATGTCATTTTTAAATTAATCATTCAAAGTAGAGTAAAATATATGCAACTCTCTAAATTATATCATTAATAACACTTTCATCTTTTAATTAATGGTAAGCGACTCATTTTTGGACAAGAGAATTTGTCGCTGAGACAAAAGCAAATAATTAAAATGTTATAGTTATTTTTCAAAAGTACACAAATAAAAATATTAATTTAAATATAATTTTAAAATCATATATATATATATATATAAGTAGTTTTATTTATAACTTGCACAAATTATATGTAATAAGAAAATATGAAAACCATTTTCTCAAAAAAAAAATTAAAACTATAAATAAAAAATGTTTCATCCGTTTCTAAATACTTATCATGTTTAAATATTTCATCTCTCTTTAAAAAAACAATTATATTTATGTCAATTAAAATAAAATATTGAATGAATTCACGATACCATTTTTAATTTATTATTTAAGTTAAAACCATTCAATACTAGTAGTTATGTATGAGTAAAAAACAAAAAAAAGTTTATTATTTATTAAATCCATAAATATATTAAGTATTTAAAAATGTAATTCAAATTTAATAAATATTTAGAAATGGAACTTAAATATTTAGAAACGGAGCTCAAATGGAGAAAGTAAATTTAACTTTACGGTACCGCTTGGAACAAATAAACCATAATTGTAAAATTTATTTGTCAATGAATTCTAAGTATAATTCATTTATAAATAAATTTGTCATGTTTGATATACTACAATTTAAAATAAGAAATTCAATTGAATTCCACAAAATTATATTTGAAATAATTTTTAAATGAAAATTCATTTGTCTTTATTTTCTAAAATAACCTTGACATAATAATTTAACAAAAATACTAATATAAATAAATCACTCATATTCCTCCATAATTAATTAATCAAATTTCAAAATTTTAAATTTCATGTCCTTGCAAATGTTTAAATTTTATTTTTATTAATAAATTAAAATATATTCAAAATTAAAAATTTATTTAGATTAGTCATATACAATAAGATTTGACTAAGATTTAAGTGAATGACAGTTTAGTCAATATAAATATTAGTAAGTTAATACGTATAATTCATTTGTAAATTCTAACAATTTTAATAAGATTTAAACTAAGTTAATTCAATTCCATAAATTCAATTCATAAAATTTAATTTATATGTTTTTTTATTTTAAATATAAAATTTAAATTCAAAATTTTGTAAAATTTATTTATTCCCATCAGAGTTTACAGTTAAGTATCCAAAAATTTCAAAATAGGCTTGGTATGAAATGAATCAGCATGGGAGTTTTACCTTTTACCACTTTTTCAAATTCTAAGTTGATATTTTTTTATTTGAATTTCAAACTAGATTTCCGATTAATGATTAAGTTTGGTCAACCTCTAATTTCAAATCCCTACACCATAAATGAAAGTCCATTATATAATTAATTAAGATAATCTCTAGAAGGGTTACAAGTCAATCTTAACACTAATTGCACATGCACATAAGAATGCATTTGGGTAGCATGAGAATTGAGAATATCCCCAAGGGTCTCTCTACTTGTGGCCCTTCTTTTTCCACAAGTCTCCAAACATTTTAATACCAGAACCCTTTCGTTTTCCACTTCCAAAACCATAATCAAAATCATCAGCCACTCCAGGTGATCCCACAAAACCAGCTGGTGCTTCAAATACACCGTGACCAACATGCTTATCCATTGAACCACACCTCTCAGTTATCCTGCCATTGATCTCCACTGCTCCAGCAAGCACTGCTGCTGCTGCATCTGCCGCTTTTCTCCACTGCTCTGTCTGCACTCTGATCCTCCTTATTTCTGTTTCCAATGCTTCCCTGGCTCCTTCTGCAGCTTCCAGCTTACCTTTTAAATGATCTGCATTTGCTTGGGTTTCTTCCAGCTTTTTTCCCATTTGGCTTAACTTCGACAACATTTCTTCTTCCTTCTCTTTGGCAACTGAAATGCTGGAATTTGCTTCAGTCAGCAGATTCTTCAAATTCTCATTCTCATTCCCTTTAATTTCCAATTCATGTTCTTTATTTTCTAACTTGCCTTTTAGCATATTTATCTCATCATCTTTTAAAGCCAAGTCAGGGAATGATGGTTCATCTGGCTTCGAAATTTCAGGTGGTTGAGTTATTTCAATTGAGTGGTTTCCTTTTTCAACTTGATCAATCAGTTGTATCTTGGCCTCCACAGTCTCTTTTTCTACTGGAACTTGAGAAACATCAGTTTCCTGCAGCTTATCATGGGAAATTTCATCTGCAGCATTGCTGTCAGCTACTTTGAGGTGCTGGATTTCAGTTGAAGGATGTTCTTCAGATTCTAAAGCAGCTGGTTTCTTTGCTTTCGTCTCCAATTCTTTCTTTGCAGCTTCAGCAGATGCTAACTGCTCTTTGAGAATCTTCAGCTCTTCTTGAGCTTGGCCAAGCTGAGATTCTAAGTCTGCAATGCGGGTGCCTAGTTTCTTTTGATTCAGGGATTCAGTATGGGGACCCCGTGGTGATCGACGATCTCCCAGCTTGGAACTTGGATCCCTAACTGCTCGATGATGCAGTGAATGTGAGTCTGAGTCAGAGCTAAGTGGATGCGGACCTCGAGTAGACTGCCTTTGAGGCATTTCTGAACCCCTGCTCACCATGAAAACCCAAAATGTTAGTCATTATTTAATAAATTGAGACAGCCTGTAATGTTATTATGACAACCAAATTTGGTGCCTGACACAATAATGAAAACCAGCATCTCTTTAAGTCCTAAATCAGAAAAACACAAATCATGCACTTCCAGGATTTACTAAGCAAAGCAACATGCTTTTAGAATTTAATTAAGCATAAAAATCCGTCACCAGTCACCAAATTTGTATAGGCATCTTGTATAACATTAGTCAACATGCTTATTCATGTTATACTTATCATTTGCTCACCTTTGCACTAGGAGAAATACAATCATTATAAATGACAATTCATAAGCATACAGACGTAAACTGAAAATTTGTGACAATTGGGTTCAGTTACCTTGATCTCGGCATTTGATCAGCTTAAGGAGTATTGATTGGTAAACAGCAACAAACGGCTAATAGTTACAGAATTGTTCTCCAATGTACCTAAAAAGTGAAGAAAGTTGACAAAGCTCATATACTATAACTGTCAATATAAAAAGAATCAAAAAACAAAAGGTTAGTATTTTTAATTGCTGATTCATATGATATCCCATCCTCCTATTCTTGCTTGTATTGCCAATTCCACCCTAAAATCTCTAGTCATACGTTTTAGAGCAGTAATAAAACAAAACAATTCCTGGTACTTGAGGCTTGACACGACCCGATCTAATCCAAATGACCCAAGTAAAACCAATATTGACCCGTCACCCGTCAACCCTTCGTGTTACTTTAAATCATTACATCCGACTCAACCCGACCACGTGCGCAGCTCTGGCTAGTTTTAACTTGTAATATGCCATTTCAAATGGCGACACCACTAGTAAATCAATCAAAACCTGCAGAAGCACGGGACATTTTCGCTCAAATTTCAAGTTTGGGAAACTAGCAAGGGCACTTGCGTCTTTTCAGTCAAGCTTTTACTGAGATGCGACAAAAGCTAAAGTGATAGATGAGCAGAAGCATGAAAAAAGTGACCAAAAATTAATACAGGAGGGGTGTGCGCGCGGTACACGCGCCGCCACTCTCGTGTTGCAAAATTTGAAAGTTCTCCATGCTTTTGGTTGTGAAAAATTTGAAATGAAGACAACAGGAGGAAACAGATAGATCTGAAAAAATTGGATGTCTCACCAAATCTCAGTTTATTAGCAAAAACGTTTAATAGATAGGCGTTTGGTTGCGGAGAAAGTGAAATAAAAAGATGCGAAAACCACAGCTGAAACTTAAGTACAGCGTCTGGCATTTGCTTCTTTCACATATGTTTCTCGACAACCAAACAGATGATACTGCTAGAGAGAATATAAGCTCCATGTTCACAGCTAAAGCAGGGGCACTAAAGCTAGAAATAAGAAACTCACCTTCTGCAGTTAGCTTCCCGTCCGAACTGTGAGAGAACATATGTTCATTTGAGAGACCATTTTGAAATTCTTTTGAGAGAGAGCGTGTGTATATTTGTGTCAGAAGTTTGAATTAAAGCAGCTAAGTTAGTAGAACCAAGAAATAAAAAACTCCAAGGAAGACGACAAAAGGGTAAATTTTGAAAGGAGGTCCAACTAGGGCTTCAATATGTTAGATTAGGCTATGGTTTTGTTTTGGTTTGGACACGGTCGGTTTTGGTTTAGAAAAAGGTAAAAACGAAATCAATCTGTTTTTAGGTAGTTTGAAATCAAAATTATACAATTTTTCACGTTTTCTATTTTCTTTTTAGTTTAGCATAATAATAATAATAATAATAATGTAATAAATATTAATATTTAAAAGACAAAATGACTTTAATAAAAAGTCTTCAAAACTACTTTTAACAAAGATATATAAGATTTCAATTATAATTTCATGCTAAAAAGCATTGATGATGATTTAATATTATTTTGACCAATTAAATTTTATGTGAATAGATTTAATCCGATACAAATCGAAAGTAATATTCAGATAACTTTTTTTTAATAATATATGATTTTTTAAAGTAAAATAAATTTCAGTTATTTTCATTTAATTCTAGTTGATTGATTTGATTTTACTTTTAATAAAAAAGATTGAGGGTTTTTTATTTTGATTTTTTTATTAGGTTCAAACAACCAGTTTAAATCCAAAATTTAGCTTAAAATTATATATAAACTAACCAAATTAAACAAGTTGAATTCAGTTTTATATTTTAATCGATTCGGTTTATTTTATTTTTCAAAAAAACTTTGGTACTGATTCGGTTCAAACTGAACCGAAAGACCTGCCCCTAGGTCCAACAACTAAGTAAATGCATAAGATACTGTCCGAATCTTGGAAATCTCTGTCCAAAATTAAGATCTTGGAAATCCAATGTTTATCGTACCCCTTTTTTTTTTTTTTTTTTTTTTTTTTTTTTTTTTTTTCAAATACCTTCTTTTAACTCTTGTCTCTTTTTTTATTTTTTTTATTTAATTTACATTCGTCTTCTGTCAAAGCTGAAACCTATCGTCAGGAACCAAAAATCATTTAAATATGTTTTTACAAGTTAACAGACACCCGCCTTTTGTTGCGGAAATATTTTTTTTTTATTTATTCAATAGGAAAAATTATTATTTCATCCCTGAGTTTTTACTAAATTAATAACTTCGTTCATGTATTTTGGTCAAATTATTCGGACGTCCCTAAGGTTTGGTTCCGTTCAACAATCTAATCCTTCCGTCTAAAAAGGGCTGATTTTCCGTTAATTTTACATTAAAATGACAAAAAAAATCTTATTGTGGGACCCACAAATTAACAAAAACCAGATTTAGAAAATCTCAAAATCTTCTCTCCAAGTTGCAAAAGCAACGGCCTCCCTCCCATCCTCTCTAGTTAATTTTTCAACCTCCAAACAGTCGGCATAAGGTGATTGTCAAACCATCAGCCGCTGTTAATCACATCATTGGCCTTCCTTCCACTAGTCGAAGCCTTTACAACGCCAGTCGAGGCTCTCCTTCTTGCAGTCCCACCATGCCTTCTAATCTGCTTCTTGCGAGTTCCAGCGACATGAGTGGTAGTAACAAGGATGTTGAGAGGCACCTTTCGACACCGACCTTGCATGGCCCTTCGGAGACATACCCGGCCCCAACCGCGAATGATATTCAAGATACCGTATATGATCTGCATTGTCATCGAGATCTAGTTTTGCAACAATCAAAGGCGTAGTGGTCTGGTATTTATTAATATTTTGAAAATTACAAACTACTTATCAATTAATTCTAGTGATGTC
>CANUEP010184784.1:0-82130 GCA_947857235.1 Jatropha podagrica | reverse complement strand
TATATATATATATATATATATATATATATATATATATTAACTGTCGGTTGTTTAAATAGTTTTATATAAAATTTTAAAAATTAAACGTTATATGAGTTAATTTTTTATAAAATATTATATTAATTTTTAAAAATAGCATTTAGCGTTTTAATTAGCTTCTTGAAAGACGCGGTAATAATATTTTCTCTCTCATATTTTTTTTGTTAATTTGTGATCTATGTAATTGTAATTAGTGACAATTAAAGGCATAGAATGTCAATATGTATGCAAGGTTTAATGAGGTGGCAGAAAAAGGTTCATGCAAGATATAAATAACACAAGTGATGAGAATTAGTTAAGGTGAGATGATTGGTTGTAAAGAAAGTGTTTTGTAACTTTGAGTTGACAGTTTTTAAAATTAAAAAGAAAAAAAAAAGGAAACAAAAAACTCTAAATTGTCTGATTAGATTGAAAAATGCTAACAAGTTGATTTTGGATTTTTAAAAAGGTGAAAATGGTACCTTACTTAATGATATGTTCCAATCTCCTTTTCAAATAGACATGGAAAGACATCCCAAGAACAAGATCAAAGGGGCCACTAAAGGGACCTATTACCAATTCACTAGAAAGGAGCCAAATCCCAATTTCAATTATAGCTACACAGTTTTTGCCTCCTCCTCCTTTTTTTTCCCCTTTCTCTGTAATATTTAATTTTTTTATATAAAAAAATACAGATAATAATTTATTGACAGTTGAAAAATCATGTGTTTAGCACACTAAGACATAGCCTAATAGTAAATGCATATACAATCCGACAATAGATTTGAGTTCAAATCTCCTCTCTCCCAACACTCCAAAAAAAAAAAAAATCATAAATCAAGTTACACACACATAATATTAAATTTCTTTTTTCATTTCTAGAAGATCCTAATTAATAATTTGATATGTTGTGTGTGTATTTATTTATTTATTTGCTAAATTAAACAAATTATAATAATAATAATAATATATAAGCATGTACACCTCATGCCCCTCTGTTGCCCTCCAATCATGCCTTACATTGGGAAAATTTTGCATCTAGTGACAAAAACCTCCTCCTTTTGATGGCCAACAAAGGAAATCAGCTCTCACATTATTATTATTATTATTATTATTGAAAAATGAGATCTATTACTATCTAAATATATGTTATTGCTAAAGCCAAAAATATTATTTGCAAAATTAACATATTTTGTTTTTATCATAGTTGATAAAATTGTCCTTATTTATTTGAGCTGAATATAATATAATTGTTATTTTTTCTTTATGTTTATTAATATTTTATTATCTTTTTTAGTGGAGGAGCAAAAATATTTTGTTGAAATTAAAATTAATAAAATTATCTTTTAAAAATTAAATATTCAATTTAATTTCAAATTACCAATTCACTGATCTTCAGTTGACACATAGGACCACACTGATTTTCTAAAAGTGGATATTATAATCTTTTTTAAGAAAACCTTAGATTTTTCATAATACTATGATTTTTAGTAATTGAATAAATTTAACTACTTTTAAATGTTTGTAAATTAAGTATTTAAATTAATAATCAGATATGATTTGATTGATATTTTTATTTATGCAAAGGGTGAAAATCTCGAATTCAAATCTCTTAACTATAAATTTTTACCAATACGATGTTCTTGGCAGAAGGTTACCCATATTATATAGCCTACGGTAATTTTCTCTGGCACTTATTAAATGATGTTTACTTTGGCTTTTAAATTACTTAAAACCTATTTTTAAGTAGAAAGTCATTGTCTACTTATTTTTTATATTTTATTTTATTTCGAGTGGTGCCTTCAGAAATATTTTGCTGAAATTAAAATTGATAAAATTACATTTTAAAATTAAATAGTAATTTAATTTTCTTTTTCTCTCTTATTCACTTCCCGCTAATACTATTATTTCTTTATTTAATAAATACATACTTATCTACTTCATTCTTAAAAAGGGAAAAAAAAAATTATATTTTGTTTTGGAATTTTTCATAGAGAGTATTTGACTTATATGTTAAAAACTTTATTTAATGAAGTTTTCTATTTTTAGAGAGTAAATTAGATAAATATTAATAGAAATAAAGGAAATTTTTTCTAAGAAAATAAAGGAATTAAATTATGTATTTAATTTAAAAGGACAATTTTATCGATTTTAATGTTAAAAAAAAAAAACTTTGCTTTGATATTAAAAAAGGCAACTTAATATTATTAGAATAAAATAAAACAAATGAAAGGAAATAATTTTATTAGTTTTTTTTTTTTTTTTTTTTTTGAATAATGCATCCTTCTTAAACTAGAATGTCCAAATTAAACAAAATGAGCAAATCCCAATAAATTAGAATGTCCCATCTTAAATTCCATAGGTTATTTTATTTATTTTTATATATAATCTATTCTCTAATTATTTATTTAGGTTTTGTTAATTTAAATTATCTTTTTAAGAAAAACGAGAATTTCATTTTGTCCAAAAGAAACAGAACCCCTAAAAAAAGGCAAAAAAAGAAATAATTCTAAGAAGGGATACAATAATACTAATACAAAAAGACAAGGGCAACATTGTCTTCATGTTATTATAAATTATTAATATAAAATAAATAAATAAAAAAACCTCACACGTTGACCCTTAGAATTCCAATGGCGGCCCCTACGCCGTTGGCCTTGCTTGCCCTTTCTCTCTCTCTTTCTTCCTTTGTTTCAAGTAGTATTAAAAAGCCAACACACTCTATCTAACAAGTAAACCAACACAAGCCAAAAAACAAGAGAGGAAAAAAAAAAAAAAAAGAAAAAAGAAAAAAAAGTGGGAAAGAGAAGAGAAGATAAGAAGCAAAAACAGAAAAGGCTGCTCCAGTACTGATCTTAAGGAGAAGGAGAAGAGAACACACTGTGTTAGCCTAAAAAAACATCTCTCTCTTTGTTTCTTGGTTTCTTGGTTTCTTTTAAGATGGAGGTGGAGCTGTTCTTGTACTGGCTTAAGCTGGTTGGCATATGTTTCTTTATATTAGTTATTGTTTTAAAGACTGTAGTGTTGCTTTGGTGGAGACCAAGAAGAATTGAAGAACATTTCTCAAAGCAAGGAATTAGAGGGCCTCCTTATCGTTTCTTTATAGGCAATGTGAAAGAGCTCGTGGAGATGATGTTGAAGGCTTCTTCTCAACCCATGCCTTTCTCTCACAACATTCTTCCTAGAGTTCTTTCCTTTTACCATCACTGGAAGAAAATTTATGGTACTTTTTTTCTTTTCTTTCTTTATTTCATTTTCCCTTTCTCTTTGAAAAGAAAAGCTTAAACCAATGACTTTTGGTTCTTCAGTCGTTTCCAAAACTGTAAGATTACGAGTTTTGATTAAAATTTCGTGTTCTGGGTGGTGGCATTGATGTTAGTTTGAGTTTTCAGTTTTGTCTTTGTTTTTTCTTTTTTCCTTTTTTTTTGGGTTATAAAGATAAATTAAAAATAGTGTTGATAATTATTAAAGCTGTGAGGATGGTGGTTCTGTTATGATGTGTTTCCTTTGTGATCCATCCTCCAAAAATTGTGACTTTTAAAAGGCTTGTTTTCTGAGTTCAGGTACTTCTTTTTAAAACTTTTCAGCCTTTTTTCTGTTCTTGGATGCTTGATGTTGAACTTCTGAGTTTGGACTGTTCCACTTCTTGTTTTCTTCTTTCTTTCTTCCTTTTCCCCCCTCTTACAATAACCTCATCCTTCAAATATTATTATCATTTTCTTTAAATTTCGAAATTTTCTTAATTTTATTTTTCTTAAAACTTTACTTCCCCATAATAAAATTACTAATTAAAAAGGAAAGAAAGTGGTGTTTTTGCACTTGTTTTGTTCTGCGGCTATCATTTCCTTTCTGTTTTCCATGTCCACTTGCTTTTGTTTTATGGGTTCAGTTTGTATTCTGATATGAAAATTGTATATGTTTGTTAGCTGCATAGTTCCAGTTGTCTTCTTTCTATACTCTAATTATTATTATCATTTTTTATTTCTTTTTTGTTTTTGCTCCCTCCTTCCCTCCCTCCCCCTCTCTCTCTCTCTCTCTCTTTTCTTTGTAGGGTCTACACTATATCCATGCTCTCTGAATTAATGGTTGCCATGTTTCCTGCTCATTCCTCTTTTTGCTAACTCGATACTTACTACTTGAGGATGTGCGATACTTCCTCTTTGGTGCAAATCACTTACCTCTTTGTTTCCTTCTGCCTGTTTTCTTTAGCTCTTGTATATTTAATGCCCTATATATATTTTTACCATCTCTTTCTTTTCTTCCAACATTTATATTATTTTTCTTTCCCTGCAATATTATTAACAAAATAAAGGTTACATTTTTCCAGGTGCAACCTTTCTGGTATGGTTCGGACCTACTGGTAGACTCACTGTCTCTGATCCAGAACTTATCCGCGAAATTTTCACTACAAAGTCTGAATTCTATGAGAAGATTGAAGCTCACCCTCTTGTTAAGCAGCTTGAAGGTGATGGACTTCTTAGTCTAAAAGGTGAAAAATGGGCTCATCATAGAAAAATCATCACTCCTACATTCCACATGGAAAATCTCAAAGTAAGTTCTAATCTTACATATCTATAAGAAGTGTGTCGGAGATTAAACCAAAGTAGCTTAATCCTCGTTCTTTTTCCTTTTTGGCTATGTAGTTGCTGGTTCCTGTGGTGGCAAATAGTGTGATCGAGATGTTGGAGCAATGGTCGAAAATGTCGAAATCAAATGAAGTAGAGATTGAAGTCTCTGAATGGTTCCAAACCCTAACAGAAGATGTTATTACAAGAACTGCATTTGGTAGTAGCTATGAAGACGGTAAAGCTATTTTTCGATTACAAGCACAGCAAATGGTGCTAGCTGCTGAGGCCTTTCAAAAGGTTTCTATCCCAGGTTATAGGTAATTAATTCGTTATTTAATTAATTTTAGCAGTGGAGATTTCACAGGCAGTCATCTGTTTTAGTACTTAACGGCGAAAATTTTATTTCCCGTGACAGATTTTTTCCAACTAGAAGAAATATGAATTCGTGGAAATTAGACAAGGAAACGAAGAAATCGCTAATGAAATTGATCGATCGACGGAGAGAAAATTCGAGTAATGCAATGCAGGATGTGAAGAACCCGAAAGATTTACTAGGATTAATGATCCAAGCCTCAAAGTCATGCCCAAATGTGACTGTTAATGACATAGTTGAAGAGTGTAAGAGCTTTTTTTTTGCGGGCAAACAGACCACATCCAATTTGCTGACGTGGACAACTGTCTTACTAGCAATGCACCCACAGTGGCAGGTGCAAGCACGTGAGGAGGTACTAAGGGTGTGTGGATCACGTGACATACCCACTAAAGATGATGTTGTAAAGCTTAAGACGGTAAAGAAATTCAGCAACTCTCTTCAGATTATGACAAAAATCTTGTTTTGTCTCTTAGCCTTTTGCTTCCCTTCTTAACAAAATAAAGAAAACAAAATCAAGAAAACTGCCACCTTTACCTTTTCCTTTATTATAACATTTCTATGCTCTTTCAAGTCTTGCTTTTTGATGGCACAATCTAATGGCAGTTTTGTCATTTTCATTAAACTAATAAATAAAAACATTTCCCAGACTTTCTAAATTGTTATTAATTAGGCTATGTTATGGTATGCAGCTCAGCATGATATTAAACGAATCTCTCCGGTTGTACCCACCCACAATCGCCACGATCAGACGGTCAAAAACGGATGTAGAGCTCGGAGGCTACAAGATTCCGCGTGGGACCGAGCTTCTAATACCAATCCTGGCCGTTCATCATGATCAGACAATATGGGGGAATGATGCAAATGAGTTCAATCCAGGACGTTTCTGTGATGGTGTAGCAAAGGCAGCAAAGCATTCCATAGCTTTTATACCATTTGGGCTTGGTGTCCGAACCTGCATTGGCCAAAACTTGGCCATTTTGCAAGCAAAATTGACCTTAGCCATTATATTGCAACGCTTCTCTTTTACATTAGCCCCTAGCTACCAACATGCACCCACAGTCCTTATGCTGCTCTACCCACAATATGGTGCACCCATTATTTTTAAAAGGCTAGCCAATCAAAATCTAAATGACCCATCAAGTTAGAAAAAGAAAAAAGAAAAAAAAAACCCAAATACCAAAATCGCTATATATACCAACCCTTTATATAAAAATATATATGCCCTTGTGTGTGTGAGAGTGCACTTATTCCACTAAAAATTACCATTTGTTGGGTTTAAAAATTTTATAGGACTTTTTTTTTTTTTTTAAAGTGAGTTGAGTTGAGTTGAATATCTACCCATCATATCATATATTCTCTTCACCTACTTTCTTTGCTATATACTAACCCTTCCATGCCCATGGTTATTTCATTTTTTTTTTTAATTTTATTTTACCTTGGCATGTAATTGTAATCCATGGTTTTCACTAAAAAGTGTTTACCTTGGCAGATTTGATGAGTTTTATTTAGGGTAGGACTTTGGTAAATTTGCTAACAACTTTTAGGTAGCTGTCTCTTGTATGTAATGTATATTTGGAACAAATTCTGTATACAGTTTTGTAATATTTTTATTTATATTATTATTATGCTTCTATTAATCTTATTTTGTTGTCTATTTGTTACAGTTAGACAACTCTCTCTCTCTCTCTCTCTCTCAAATTTCCTAATGCATCCAATTTGATTTGGACTGCATTGTTGATCTCATGTGAATGCATATCATAAATACTTTATATTATATAAAATAAATAAATAAATCGGAATGAATAATTTTTACCATAGTAAATTATATATGCAGTCTAATTGATTTTCTCCACCTTTTTAAAATATGATCAAGAGTGGGAGATTTTATATTCGAATTTTTTCATCTATAATTTCAAGCGAGAATTAATAAATGAGAGAACAATCTGCAAATTGGGTTATTTGATCCCCGCTTTTCAAATTAATTATTCCTTCCAATTTCTCCCTTTTTCTAAATTAGGAAAAAAAAAAAAAAAAAGAGCAAAAGAGGAGTATGAAATGGAAGTAGCTTTCTTTGAATTGGCAACCTCAGATCTAATAAATGCCAGCAGAAATTGTCAAATTAAAATTTTCAAATTTCAAGCAATGAAGCATTCTCTTGTGGACCAACAAATGAAGAATATATTTGTAGCAATTGCAATTTTCTCGACACCAACAGTAACAATTGAGAAGGAAAGGCATTGGACATTTTGAAATTTTATAGAGACTCAAAATGATATAATATCAACAATTTAATTGCCTTTTGCATAGGAAGGGGTGCCCTTACCTAAATCCCTAAATAAAAACAATATCCTTAAAGAAGGACATTCCAACAATGGAAATTTATTTTTTTTTTTTCTAAAAAAAAATTCGAACTCTGCTGTATGCATTTTTATTTTATAGCTCATTTAATAAAATAAACTAAATAATAAATAGAAGCATAGACAAAATCATATTTGATACGTATTATATACTATCATCAGAAACCAATGCAATATATATAAAAATATAGGAAAAACAATTAGGATAATGGGCACCAGTTAAGATTGCGAAACCCTAAACCAGATTTTAATAGGTTTTGAAGCTTCTCCATGTTCAAGTTTAATATTTTTAGGGCATTGAACTGCGGTTCATATTCATGGACGCAGCTTGGCTACCTCTCTTAATTAGCTATCAGATTTCAATCACTCTCAAAACCATATATATATATATATATATATATATATATATATATATATATATAAATAAAGGGATATGTATTAAGCTTGCATAAGGAGATAGATATTCGAATACTAAATTATTATTTTTAAAAAAAAAAGAAATATTTAAATTATTTATGGAATTTTGGTATATTGTGAGAAGAAGATGGAAGATCAATTAAGGAAATATAATATAATTGAATAAAAAAGAGTGAGCTTAGTGTTACTACAAAATAAAAAAAGCAAGCAAAGGACAGTTGAAGGGTCCAAAGCATGAAATGTTGTTTTAAAGCAAAAGGTGAATGTAATCCAGCATGCAAATAAACTATTTGTATATATATTTTTAAAAATTATAAACATATTCTCCTTTATGGGGGTGTGAGTATTGAGTTGTATTTTAGTGAGAAGTAAGATTTGAGAGCAGCAACCTTTCTTTTTGTATTGCTTTTTGGGATCTTCTCATGCTCTTTGGGGTAGCTCTCTAATTAAGGAGGATTGAGGGTTCCCATGAAGCATGTGGGTAGGGAGAAAGAGAAAGAGAGAGAGAGATATATTTCTCCTCTCTTCTCTTCTATTTTGGTTTTGTGTTTTTTGCTTTTGTTAAAGGAATCAAAGCATGCTATCGAGCATGTGATCACATTCATAATTACCTTATCAAACCTAACTTTCAATTCCTTAATTTACTTGTTACTATTACTCATCAAATGCTCTCTCTCTCTCTCTCTCTCTCTCGAATTTTTCTTTCCTCAATAATATAAAGATAATACTAATCCATTCCCTAATCTTAATCAATTCTTTAATTATTAGTAATAGAGGCTGCTGCAACCATTGATTTGTGCTTTAATTATTTGTCTTAAGCATGCCTACACACACGAGATGAGGCATCACTAGCGACAAAATCAACATTCTTATGGACCCATCTTCTCCCAAATTTTCTTGCAATTTCATATTATTATTATTATCATTATTTCTTCAATATATATATATATTGAAGATTCATATAAATTATAGCTCTAGAACCTATAATACCAACAAGGAATCGACAATCAATATTATTAATCATAAATAATGGTATTGCAAATTGCAAAAATAATATATGAATTGTATTACAAGTTCAAAATGCAAAAGCTTACAACTCATTAAATCAATACTCAATTCTTAATTTTTGAGTGTGATTCATTCAAACAATATTTTTTAAGTTAAAAAAAATTAATATATGATAATAATATTTGCATCACATGATTATAATTTATTACCCCATTTAGAATCTACACCTAGGATGCCCACATACTATTACAATATTGTCTATTGAGACATGAAACAATATATATATATATATATGGCTACCTTAATATATAAATATTAACTAAATCCCATGTCTCTATCTTAGCACCCATGCCAAAGGGATTGAGCTGGCTAATTTTCTACCCCTTGATCAATGCAACCACTCTCTAATTATTATTTTTATTATTATTATTATTTTGCATGATTGGCCATTCTATCATATGATAGTGGCATTTCTCTATAAATATCACCCATATCTCAGTGTATGTACAATTGGACATACACACACACATATATATATATATATATACTTATGGAAATATCATTTTCTTGAAGATTACTAACTTATGGAAATACTTACATGAGTTGTCTTGCCCAAGTTGACACATGGGATTCATTAGTTTTAATAGAAAGAAGTGTAAAAGAGAAAGAGAAAAAAAAAAAATCATATAATTCCTCGAATGGTTAATGCTATGGGATACACTTCTCCTACGAAACAAACATCCATATGACAGTGTCCAGTTACACATACATGAAAAAATACAAACAGATCATCCCAAGATGTGTTCCAATTTGGTGTTAATCCTAAAACTCATATCTTTCAATATGCCTGCCACCACAACATTACCAAATAACAACAAAAACTTCACTCTCTTTATGTGTATAAAATTCAAATAAGAGAGGGGTAAAAGGGACATTGTTGGGTGTTTATTACAAATGGTATATGTGTTTCTTGTAAGGCTTTGCATTGACAAGGATGAACCTTTAAGCTCTTACAAATTTACAAGCTTTGCTGTGGAGCTGTTTTTCTCATATTGGGACCAATTATTGATATGACATGCCCACAATTTTATTGCTTCAAGCCTTCAACCACTAAGCCGACCAGTGATAATAGTATCTGGGATTGTTTCGTTTTCGATTTTGTTCTAACAGTATTTCTCTCAATCAGATACAGTTTAATTATTTTCATTTTTTATAAAATATGAGAAATGAGAGATTTCAGTTTCCATTGTTGTGTAATATAAACTCATGCAGTTTCATTATTTTCAATTTCTAAAAAATAGGAGATTTTCTAAAATATTTTTCTTACCATTCAATCTTGTAATAGATAATAATAATAATAATAAAAAAAAGAAATTGAAATTTGTTACTAAAATATTGAAATCAAGATTGTGATCACGGGATGGAAATAGGATTGTATGCCATGCAACACAAAACGTAGGTAAAATGCATGCATCAATCATAAGTATAAATAAATAAACAATTTGATTAGTTATTATCAGAGTCAAAATCTGCATTAAGGACAAACTAATTAGGTTTAAAGGTTTCCCAGCTGGCCCACCCTATAGCTAGAGAAATCTTTTCCCTCAAAGAGAGGCATCATCACATGGGAGTAACAATCACAGAGAGATACAAATGAGACAATGGCAGAGGATTTGGTGGAGCCACATAAATGCACTACTCATTTGCAGCCTGCCAATCCATCACTAATTATTATTATTAATTTTTTTAATTAACTTCCTTAATCATCAATTTCTTCATCTAAACACAGCTTTTCTTAATATTAATTTTGAATGTAGCATTCACTGACCAAAGAATGACACCTTGGAATTTTGCTGGTAATTTCAGTGACAATCCCACCTGTTCCATTTCCCTTTTCTTTATTGTTTGTTGAAGAATAATGTAACAAAAAAAAATCAATTGAAAAAGATTGATCACAAGTAGAAAAATAAATTTTACATGTGTAATGTTCAGCTGGAAATATATAATAAAGGACTACCATGTGCTATTGCTTTAGACAATACTGAAAATAGAACAACATTTTAATAATATTGGACACAAATATGTAAAATCTATACCTAAAAGGCTAAACTTGATTTTATTTATGTACAATTGTCACATTTTAAAATATATTATTTGTGGTGGACCAAATAAAAGAAGATAACCACAAACTTCCATTGAAGAACACCTCCACAAGAAAATCGAATTTAATTATATTTTTAAACAAATATATTTTTGATATTAATATTAAAACTGTGTTTAGCAAATTAATTAATAATTTAGCAAATTAAGTAGGTACAAAAATGAATTATCCTTGGATCACAAAAACCCATTAATTCTGCAATAGGTTTGCCTTGTGATTTTCATCTACGCAAATGGAAGAAGTTTGACACGACAAGCCAGCCATTATGATGTACAATAAGGACCAGATGGTGCTAATTTGAAGGAAATGGTGGCCTGAATTGTACTGTTCATCATTGAATCAAAGATGGTTATGTATAAATAATATTATAGTTTAATATTTGAACAGGCTATGCTTTGTAGGTTAGACTTAGTTCCTTTGCGGGTACGTCAAGTACCTTTAATAAGGAAAAACAGAAAACAGAAATTACAATTTAACGTCCAAAAAAGAAGACTTACAATTATGACTTTACCCTAAATGGAATATTCTTATTGTGAAAAGTGATGATTTGCTAGCTGTGGATGCATTAAAGGTGTTGCTAACCTTGCTTCTGATGTTCGAAGCTTCGTGGCTCAGATTCAACAATTGCGTAAGCCTTCCTGACAGATTCACATTCATCATGTTTTCAAGGAGACACGTTTTTGTAACCTAAGCTCTTGTAATTGATCTTCTATGACTTTATTAATCAAATTAACCAAACCATAAAACGGTGTCATTTTTGTATTTAGAATGACAAAGCAATTATTATGGTTAATTTAGTTAAAGTCGATTAATGAGATATTTTAACCAAAATCGGCCGGTTAATGTGATTTTTATATTTTTTTTTATTTCAGTGTAGTTAATATAAAATTAATTCCACCAATTTGATTCGGTTAAATTTAGTTAATTCAAAAAATAATACGATTAGATTAGCCTCTAAAAATGAAAAATTCCAAGAGCTTCAAAAGGTTGTTGGGTCACAGAATGTTTTGGGCTTGGCTTCGAGTATTTGGTATGGACGTTGTCAGCAGAAATTTTGGGCCTAATCAGTAGGCCCAGTTGAAAGTTTAATCTTCGAAACTTGTTTCAAATTTTTGCACATTTTCATATTATTTAACAATTCCATGCCAAACCAACTCTCCATTTTTAACCTTCAAGAGCAGAAAATACAGTAATTTGTTTTGAACACCAAGCCGTTCATAACACAGATTAAACACACATTTAGCAGGTTCATCCGCAGATTACGCTGTGTGCCAGTGGGCAAGCAAGATTCTACAACGGGAGAGAGATTGTAGGGTCAAGGGACATTCCAGTTATACAAGGTATACACGAATTATCTGCATCAGTGCACCCAGAAATGCAAATAAATTAGGCCAACTGAAATCTTGTTTATACAAAGAATGCTCTATGACATAATATAATTGCTAATACTCTCAAGCTGATATATCTTGCTACTCAGAATCTGCCTAGTCTGATTTAGAATTTACAGAATTACTATTAGGAAACTGTAAATAATGGAATGTAAAAGCGCGCACAGGCAGTGGAAACACAAAGCAAGATGTATAAATCCTTTCTAATTTCTTTTCCAATCAAGAATTTAAATAGAATAGGAAATGTTTGCAAGTTATCAGCATCTATAATTATGATAAAAGCTTAATTCAGTTACATACAAGCCCTTCGAGAAATACTGATGCAGGTAGCTACTTCAATTAGGCCAATAAGATAACTCCTAATTTTGGCTCAATCTACTGTTGCAATAGCAATACCTGAAATATCAGATGAGCTCAAAATACCTGAAATATCAGGTCAGAAGATATCATATTTGAGAAATAAACAATATTACAATCAAAGATGAACTTTTGGCTAGCCACAGAGTCATCAATCCAAAGGTACCTGCAAGCAATGTTTCAAACTCGATCCAGTTGCACAAAAGGTAATAGTCATAACATATCCCTTCCTGCTAAAACCTTGTGAAATTAATATTCAATTTGTGATCACCACTTTTTTGACTTCACCTCTCAAATTCATCAGAACCTTATTTAATTATTGTCCAGTTCATGAAACATCATGGAAAGTACTTTGCCATCATTTTCCTTTTTTACCCCATCACAAAGTTCCTTGCTTTCTAACATGTTATTCCTGCAAGATTTCTCAATTTCACACTTCATGATTCAGAAAAGCTTATATATATGTTTGATGATCATTAAAAATTTGCATACGTAGGTATCCATCTTCTGATGGTTTTGACAGAATCTCTGCGAACTTCCATATCTAAAAAGATAGAGAAAGATATACAAAATTTCACCAGAGAATTCCAACTTCACATTCTTCACAAATAAATAAACAATTAATTAATCCATGCAAATGAAATGCAACGAAGTAGGTGCTAAATATGAATGAACTAAGGAGAGGTCTAAACTAAAACCTTCCAAGCATCCACACATCTGGTCATCCCATAGCAGCAACTACATTGAAGTCTCACATCCTTCAGCAACATAAGATATGCAAGCTCACAGGTGGCCTGAAACAGAAGTATGGCAATCATATACCAAACCAGTGACTGAAAATAATGTCTGTATGAATTTCCAATGGTTTAGACCAAGATAATGTAGCAAACCCCAACATCATCTTCCAAAATTGGGAAGTGAGGTGTACAAGCCTCCAACTTTGGCCCTGGAAAATGCAGCAGAAAGTTTCAATATTGTCCTCAAAGGAAACTGCTGCAATGCCAATTCTTATGTAGAATATCAATAATATTCAAAATAGGAAACCCAGAGTAAATAACAGCTTCGCTATAGATTTCAATTTTTATTATCTGCATGCCAGTAAGGAAAGATAGCATGTTTGAATTGAATAGCAGATTAGCCAGATTACCTACATGTCTTTTAATACATGAAGTCTTTAAATTACAATAGAAAAGAATGCAATCCCTTTCCCCCAATTATTTGCAAACGATTTTTCACAACTCATACACAGAAGAAGAACTCATACGCAAGATGAATTTAGAAATATTCATTACTATGCCCGTTTTCTGGTACATTCAGTTATACTAAATCACTATATATTATAAAACAAAAATGGAAGAAACAAGGAAATAAACAGTTTATCCTGCTCCTTACAAAAGAAACATACAACTAAAGCAAATATTTATCAGATTCTACTGCAACAAAAGATAATGAACTTCAACCAACAAAAAATTCCACATACTCCTGTCATCTAGAAGGAATGCTATTATCAGCAGAAACTAAATTTCTGACCTCCATCAAATGTTCATCATTTGATATATGGAGGGAAAGACGAAGATTTGTCACCAATGCTTCTTGCTCCCAACTTAAAGGTCCTGCTGCATACAATGCCTCCATTGTGCAACGATATGCATGCAATTCTAACCTATGGATTTCGGTAGCCAATTCCTCTTTGGTTGGTAGGGAAATATGTCCTTCCTCGTATCCCCACCAACAGGAAGATTCTGCATCACTGTAATGACCATCAATATCTTCAACAAAACCTGCATAATGATGCAACTTATCGGAATTGTTGCTAGTGATACTGCAACTGCCAACTGAACAACATGAATCATCTGGTTGAATATTTGATTGTAATTCCACGGCAGATGAACATCCAACAACACCAGCTTGTTTTCTTCTCTCCGCATCCATATCAGAAAACCCAGTTTGATTGTTAAAAGAAAAATGTATGAATTTCACACCCACTGTTCCATTTGGGAAAGCAACATCATCTACCTGATAAGGCAATGATGATTGATTTGCAGCAATAACTCGATGCAGCCTACCCTCTTTCTCAACTGCTCTAAATTTTTGGGCAGCACCATCGAATGCTTCTACTTGTTTACAACTATTAAGTCCTCTCTTCAATGTTCTACAGGAAACAATATTAGATTTCTCGTCGTTCTTCATAGGAAAGCTATCACCCTTCACATGTTCAATTAACCTTGATTTTGTCCTTTCAACATTGTTAAGAGCATTCTGCTTGCACTTCAGAGTTGAATTTTTATCATGTTCAGTACCTTTGCAACTGCCAGAACCCTGGACATAAAGTAAATTTAATGAAGATGTCATTATTCAAGTTGTAAAAATAAATTAGTGAAAGGCAAGATGACCTAATTAACTCCAAAATTATAGATCAAGAGTTGAAATTTAGATAAAAATCATAAAATTTCCATTTTACGGTAAAATTCTTGCCAACATTTTGCAAGACAAAATTTGACTCTATATTCTCAAAAATAATATCTATTAACTAAGCATAAAATAAAAAATTTTATTGAAACAAATTTATCAGAAGGTTCAAATGCATAAAATTAAGCATCGTAACTGAACAAATTTCCAGTGGAAACTGGTCTACATAGATGGGAAGTACCTTTCCAATCACAGTCCATTTGCCATGTTGCCATGACTGTCGTGTCCGAATGTCAAATTTGCTCACTTTGAATTCAGAAGAAGACCCCAGCATCCTAACCAAAAAATATCCTTTACCCAACACCTTAGAAATTGTTGCCATTTTCCAAGAAAAATCATCATACACCTCTACTACATCACCAGGAATCCAATTCTCTTCAGTTTCAGGGAGCGGAGGACAAGGCCTAATTGCCTGCCTCGATATCCTCTCAACTGATGTCTCATCACTTGTGTCTGTTTGCCCTTCGTATCTAACTGTGTAAGTATGGCCATTACCAGATATAACCTGAGCACAACGCCACAAGCCTGAAGGCAAACCTTTTTTGCTAAAGATTTCGACTTTGCTCCCTTTTTTAAATATCATGATTGCTACCATATCACAAGCCTGTAAAGGAAACAATTAATATTAGAAATGGATTTGAACCAAGAAACTAATAGTGGAAACAATAGTCATAATTAGGTAATGAAATTGGACAACTGTACAACCAGACCGCAACAAAGTTGCTGCTGATCAAACAATTGATGGGGGAGGGGAATGGAAGAGAATCCTTGTAACATGATCCATTCATTACATATTTTAATGGTGTATTGATGAAGTTCAAGCATAAATATAAACTACATATATATATGGCAAGACCGGAACTGCATCTAAACATCCACATATACTATCCTTTCCTTCTGTTTGTTTGCTAAGGAAAGTCAAATACAACGGAGAAATCAAATCTATAGGACAAAAAACAACTAAGCAACATAGTTAGGTTCAGCTAATAGCAGGCCTCTGATTTCTATCATCTTCCAGGTAAAAAGGAAAAGAAAGGAAATACTCGTAGCCATTTTCTTTGTAAGCTTTTATACAAAAATCAAAAGAAGCAGCAGAACAGATTATGCACGCTTTAATGTAATCTCCATTTAATAACCGAAAAATTGAAAACAGAGACAGAGAGGGAAAAGAAAGAAGAAACTCACGCGATCACTTGCAGCAGATTCAGTAATAATCCAGAATGAATGAAAGACAGAAAATGGACTCTAAGCTCCGTTTGGTTGCTGAGAAAATGCAGGAAAAATAAAAGAGAATCAGAAATTAAATCTTTAAATTTACCATATTTCAGCAACAAACAAACCAACACTAATTCAGAATTAATTAAAACTCCAATCCACGAGGCCTATTATTAGTATTCCACTAAGTTGAAGTTTTATTTCTATTTTCAATCCAAAAAATAAAAGCAGCTAATAACCGAAAGCTTTTAAAAGAAAAGGCAAAATACAAAAAATAAAAATAAAATAAAAACAAAAATAAATCCTATCCTTTTCTTTTTCTGTTTTCTCACCGTTTTCTCAGCATCCAAACAGACGTCAAGCCAAAAAAAAAAAAAAAAGAAGATGAACTGAACAAGAAAAAAATAAAAGAATTAAACTTGTCTTCAACGCAAACTAATCAAACCTACAAAAAAAAAAAAAAAAAAAGGAAACAAACAGAATGAGAAAGAATTGAAACAAACATATAGAATTGAATTAGTGTTATTATAATTGGAATCAAAGAGGAGGAAACAAAGAGAATTCACTCACTTTTAGTAGATTCTCTCTGAGAGAAGGATTGATTGTTGGTTGTGGGTATGGTGTTTTGTTTATGAGAATTGGTTTGTAGATTTAGTTATTGATTATTAATTATGGAAGGGGCAATAAAATAAAATTAAACAAATAAAAAAGGTTTAATAAACAAAAGAATAAGGTATGGTTTCCATGGCAAGTTGCCTAATCGCTTCTTGGGGTGGGATTAACTGTTTCATGTTATTGTGTGTCTTCTTTTTCTTTTCTCTTTTTTTTTTTAATTATAAAAAAATATTTATTTAGAGAATTTTTCAAATTTAAAACTCCTCAACTATATATTATACGTTTAGTTTGCATTCATTGGGTAACCTTTATCTACAAAATTAATCATGCACATGTTTATTCTCAAAATTAGAAAATGTACATTTTTTTATTTTATAAAAATTATAATGTACTTTATTAAATTCGGTTCATACAGAACGTACCTTTTAAAATTAACGAATCAGTTAAAATTTTATTTTCTATTAATTATATTATTCGATAACATAACTTTTTGAATAAATAATAATTAGTGAAGGCGTGAAGCTGATAGTAAATAGAATATATCAGCAGATTTTTGTATTTATTTCTTATTTCTGGTGGTGATTATTGACTACATTTATCTGTCAAATTTACAATTAATTTTATATTTAAGAAATTAAATGATTCAGTGTTGATTAAAATTTTTGGTCAGTAGGTAATAACTGATAAAACTCTCAATTAATTATTGATTTTATCAGTTAACATTTTTCCTGAGATGTTAGTTAATTTGCTTTATATTATATTTAAACTATATTAATTTTATCTAAAGAAGATTAATTTAGGATTTATTCGGCAAAATTAACTGTTTTGCTATCTGTTAACTGTTCAGTGGTTTTTCATGAAATATTAAAAGTTAAACATTACACGAACTAATTTTATATAAAATATTATTTTAATATCTAAAAGTTAGTTCAAATACTATATCACTAAATAATATTTTAAATTGCATTTAAAAACGCTAAAAATTATTTAAAAACATACAATCTTAATGGTTAAATGCACTAACAAGAAGTAGAATATATTATTTGTGACATTCCGACTCGGCAAAATCATTCTAAAAGAACGGATAGAGTAGAGTTCCTGGCGAGCTTATAGAATGACAGTCTAATTAGGGTAGTGGAATGCGTAACATAAGAATGAATCAAATCATATATCGAAAAGGGGTAATCATTAGAGGTGTCTTTTGGTGGAATGGTCAGAGAGTTGTAAGAATTTTAGGATTAAGCATGAATCAAGTCATATTCTTGCCGATCTAGTATCGAATGGAACCGACTTGATCCAAAGTGGACAATTCCTCTAGTAGATGGAGTCAGTGCGTTACATTCTTAGTCTTGCAAATAATCTTACAAATATAACTATTATAATAAAATTATTTGTTTCCAAATTAATATTTTTGTATCTACAGGCATTTTGTTTATATAACATATTAAAATAGAAAATAATATATTCACTATAAAAATACTTATAAAGTATATGGTAATTTATGGAATTAATTATATTCGTAATTATCATTTTACATTTTAATACTCATTATTAGTAAAATTTTATTAAACATTTAACATTCATTAACTATTATTATGAATCTATCAAAAAAAAAAAAACGTGTCCAAATTATCCTTAGAAATATAACGGATTTGTGTAAGGGGTAAGACTAAAATGATATGTTGAGTATTGATTATTGAATAAAAGGGAAAAAAACCATCGTTTGTAGAAATAATTATCTAAACATAATTATCCATCTAAATTAATATATAAAAGTATAATGTTAGAAATTATATATATATATATATATATATATATATATATATATATATATATATATATATATATATATATATTTTGTAAAACGAAAATGAGATAGTGATTAGAACTAGCTTTTCGCATCAATAACAGAGTGTGTATTTTTATTTAGTTCCTATAATTTAATAAAATTTTATAATTTAAAACCTCTATTTTTAGAAAAATTAATAAAATAATAATATAAACGATAATCATTAAATAATAATTAATTATCAATTAAAACTCTAATATATTAGTACATTACCGAATTTTTAATGATGATATTAAATTCTTGAGGATTGATTTGCTTTTATTTTTTAAAATATTTTTGAAATAATACTTTTATAAAAATATATAATTTTTTATAATTTTTATTACAATAAATATATAGAATAAAAATAATATTAATAATATTGCATTTAATTTAGTGATGGAAGTATATTTTACTTGAATTGAAACTCTCTCATTAATAGAAAAAAAATGCCGAAAGATATTAGAAAGAAAACATAATAATGAGAAAATATTTTTTTGAAAAAATAAATTTTTTAAATATTTTTTATAAGTTTGATAAAATAAATAAGTTAAATAAATAAAATTCGAAAAATTAACTTTGTAAAAAGAGAATGGTAGTCTTGGATTGTTTAGTTTTATAAAATTTATTTAGAATTTCATTTATTTTGATGAAATTTAGTGTACTTATAATCAATTTCATAAAATTGAAATTTATAATTTTTTTATTCTAAATAAAAAAAATAATTTTTAAATAAATTACACTAAATTTTATTAAATTCATTTGTTCCAAATAAGGCTTTAAGGTTTGAAACTTCAAATCCTATATTCTTTTCCATATTATGGAAGCGTTAATATTTTGCTTTTAATTAGTTAATTCAATTTTTATAAACTAATTTTAAATTTGGCTTAATCACTAAAAAATGCATAACTGTTAGGTTTTTTCTTTTTCAATTTGTCCAATACTTTTAATTTTATTAATCGATAGTCTATATTTATTTTTTGTTATCAATTATAACCTCAGTCCAAAGTCTAATCGGAAGCAATCGAGTGACGCAGCTTTGAGAGTGAAACAACCTACTTGATGGACCTTAGAATTGTTGACGATGCGAGTTGCTCACCCCAAAATCCATCAAGAGTCTAATTATATAACCATACCAAATTATTTCAAGTTTTCAATGGGATGGGAGGAAAACTGCCGCAGCAACTTTATAGTAATTATTTCAAGTTCTCACATTCAAAAAATCAGTATTTTTCTTCGAAAATATAAGCATATTATATTCAAAAAATTTATTTGATTAACTGTAAATTGCTAATTTTTTTAACAGAATGACCGAATAGTAAGTTTAGCCAAAGTTAATTACTTTATAGTAATTTTTTAAAACTAGAGAGATAAAATTATTAATTAAGATATAATTTATGAATCTGAATGTATTTTTCTGATTTATGTATTATTAATTAATCTATTTATCCATATTATTAACGTAGAAAACTTGTTCCCAAATTCTTCAATTACCAGTTTAAAAACATCAAGTAACTTGTTCCATTGCAGTATTCATTGTTCTTTCTTTATCATCATAAAGAAATTCCTAAATATTTGGCTTTATCCATACATATTTCTTTTAAAATAGTTATTTCACAGTTTCTTAATTACCATGTTATAGAAGAAGAAAAGGGAATGTAAAGTTGAGAAATGGGTATGTTTTGCTTGGAAGCAAGAACTCAGCTTTTCACAAAATCGGCCAAGAACTACGTTTTAAGTTATCTCTAACCATCTGTCTTCCTCTATCTCATCCACCCCTTTTGTTTTCAGCTCTCTTGCTTCTACGTTTATTATTATTATTATTATTATTATATATAATGGAGAGCAGAAATCGGGGGGGAAAAAAAGCCAAACAAGAAAATCACAGGCGTCAAGGGACCCTGCATGCATCGTGAACCAACCAATAGCTAAGCCCTAGGGGAGGAGAATCCAAAACATGCAATGCATACAAAAATCCAGTGGAAGAAAGATATATGTGTAGAGACACCAACCAAACTGATATATGTGTAGTATTTAAAGATATGGCGACACAAGAGAGTCTAGGGTCAGTTCATGCTTCCCTATTGCCTAATGTGGTGTTTGGTGGCGCACTAATGTTACTAAAGATGGAGGAAAGTGCATGCAAATTAGGCTGTCCTTTCAAGCATCAGATCCCATTATATATAATGAGGATAATAACAACAACAGCATCTTAATTAATAATAATGATAATGAAGATATTAACAAGAAAATTAGAACAAAATCATCTTTAAATTATTTTTATTTTAGAAATTTTATATAATTTTAGATTTGTTTCATTCATATATAATTATATTTAAATTATTGACTATCAACCAAAGAAATTATTTTCTGGGCATAAATAACATAATCACGAATGGGTTTCTATACTTGAGTGGTAAGCGATTCTTTTTTTTTTAAATGAGGTCAAGAGAGAACCTTCGTATGTAGAATTGAACCAATCGGACACGAGCAGGATTAGTTCATGCCGAGTGAACTGAGGATAACAAAATCAAATCTGAATGAGAAAAAACAAGCAGCAGTATTGCTAAAAAGAAAAATATCAAATTACATTAGGCGTTAATAGGAAAAGAGAAAAGCCAAAGAATTAAAGCACAGAGAAGTAGAATTAAAGGAATAAGATGAACTGCATTTTCTCCAAATGACTTCTGATGAAGACCTATTTCCTTTTTACTAGCATCAGAGCTAGACTTATAAATTGGCAGGTCAGTTGAAGATAATGTTTTCACAGGAGAAGCAGTGTTATCATCTGAAGGAAAATTGACCGAAAACTCATCCGCAGCGCGAGAAGTGCTCGATGACCTATGCATTCTTTAGGAGAAAAAAGGAATCAGTTTTCAGACGTAAACTGGAGACAGGAAGGAGCAGCTCAACTCGAGAGTTTGTTTATATAGAAGATGTGAGAGTAGAAGTTTCAACGGTTTTGAATGTCAAACGACATCAGCTTAACTTGAAAGCTGCTTTCAACATAATTAAAGGTATGCAGAAGCACGTGTTTTCAGTTTTAAAATATACGGAACCTTTTATTAGTATTACTATTATTATTATAATACTATTTGTCTTATACGCAAATGATTATTATTTTTTTAGTTAACATAACTTGAGAAAAAACAATTTTATTACTAATTATTTTCATAAATAGTTAAATCCTAATAGATAAAAGCTCCATTGGCCTAGAGCAATGGAGACAGATTAGCTAGCTTCATGAACTTTCTTAAATATTTTTTATTTGCCATCCTTTTTCTGTTCCTTCTCCAATTAACCAAAATATGGACACTCCCCCCAGCTTTACCCTTCCTGTAATTTAGGTTTAAAAAAAAGAACCTCTGACCTTGAAAAACAAACAGATGGTGCCAGGAAAGTGAGATAGCAAACGATTTTTATTTTTTTTTTTAATAAAATAAATACTTTCTGTTCTGAGAGTGTTAAATTCGGCTAAATTGATAAAAAAATACAAAAATTAAATGATTATACAAAAACAATGGTTCCCACAAAACCAATAGTTTCCACTCATAATTTTAATCATCTAATACAAAAATTAAATTAAACAAAAAAAAAAAAAACATAAACATGAGTCATAGCTCCTCATGATTATCCAAGTGTTTTTTTCTCTAAATAATTAAAAACAAATTTAAGAATATTTAAAAAATTTCGGATTCCTTGTGAACCGAAGTATTCCATTCTCAATTTTAGAATGAACCATATATAATGATAAGACTCGGCTATATCATCATTAAAATCAAACATATATCATAATAATCCAAGGGAAGAAAAAAATAGAAATGGCCAACTCAAATTCTTGAAGAAAAATAACAGTGTACATAGACGAATATTGGAGACACACCCAGTAATGCCAGGAAACATTTATATTTAAACAAAAAGCATGCACGTGCACCCACACTATACATCAACAAGCAATTTCCCCATTTCATCTCTTTGATTTGTGTTGATCCAAGTTAATCACAAATTTGACTAGAGATTTTGCTCAATAACCGTATGGGGATGATCAATGACATCAGTTTTTGGTACCTTCTCTACCAATCAATTAAACTTCTAACTTTGAATGACTAAAATTTTCCAAGCCTCCTGAACTCTTCACAAATTCATTTTTGGAACATTTTCACACATAGTTTCAGCAACAACAAAGCTCACAAAACTGAATCTAAGAAAATATAAAATCCCATGGCCTCAGCATAGCAAGCATATCTTCTTGCTGATTGTTAGAAGAAAAATAAGCTACAAGGTATACCTCAGTTCATGATAGAATTTCCAAATGGTCGGCTATTTCCTTCTCACTCAATGTAGAACTTATTTCTCAATGGTGCAACTTGTTGACCAGAAGACTGTCTAATCTCACAACCAATCTCAACAACCATCAATCTATGATTTTCTTTTGAACGGTCCATCGCAAAAGATATATTCAAACTATCCCCTTCATTGATGCGCACTGGAGGATGCAAGAGGAAAACCTGTCAAATAAACACAAACATTAAATTTGAAAGCTAATGCAACTGAAAAAGCAGCTGACCATCCATATGCAAAATGTTAACACCACAGAAACGTCATGATGAGATACAGCACGAATGCAATTGTAGCATTATTGGAGTTAACCCATAGTTGCAGTATTTTGTTTTCCCTTCTTCTCTTATGTATGTATACACACTGGCACGATTCAGATGCAACATTAGCCACTAAGAAACAGAGAGAAAGCTCACCACACTAATTGTCGCAATAATTTTGTGCAATTGCTTATTTCACAATCTTTCTTAATAATTTAGGCATTTACATTTTCCTACTTGATAGGTGAATATCGTCATGACGTTTTTCTTTATCTTACCTGCTGGCCCCAATGTGTACCACTATTTATGTTTGGAGCAGTTGTCAACTCAATCTCTTTCTGAGCCGGATCATCCCTTCTTCCCTGATCGTCCAAGAATGTAAAAGGAATGATAAATCATACAGGTGACTGAGAACTTGAAATGCCAGAATCACAAGCAATAGTGATGCTCAACTTACTCGAAAGTGAACATCAAACCATCCACCATATCCACAGAGGCTTGTGTTTCCCATAGTGATTGAAGATAGAAAGTTTGATCTGACCTTAAGGATGTCATCAACAGTGGCTGTTAAACAATCCATCTCCATTATAATGGCAGCTGTACCTATAACTTGATTTGGCTGAAGGTTTTGCCACATTGATGTCTGCAGAAGATTCATAGCAGGTCCTCTTAAAACATATATTAAAGTGAAAGACATGTATTATTTTATTATAGATTCCTTCATAAAATACACCAATAAGAAGAATGAATAATATTACATCAGATACATAAAGAAGCATGATACAGTTGATAAAAGCTTATGTATATAGATCCAAGAAATAAAATAAAATAAGATTTGAGGAAGCGAAAAAACATTTTATTGATGATTCAAAATGGCATATATGGTTCACCAAATCTCCAACAGAATCACAAACTAAACATGAAAGTATTTTTTTAGATCTAAATTTACCAATACTCTGGGACCCAAAAGTAAAATTAATGATAGGTCATTCAGCTAAACCATCATTGCAAAAACTTATCAAAGTAGCCATTTAAAACTAAATAACTAGGGGTTTCCCTTTTATTCTTCTTTCTTTGGGATGCATGAGTATATCAGTATGAGAAGCTGGACAGTTTGCAACTTGCCCACTAGCCAGCATGCCACCCCAAAGTCATGGCTTTGACAGATTTGGGAATATGCTATGTTGACTCAGGCTCCAGCCACAGGAATTCGTACAGTACAAAGTCTATCTAGGATATCAAACTACATGAGTTTGTTCATAATTAAAATTTTGAACAGCATTGACATTCAGATTTCAGAATATGGATGTATAAGGGGCCAGATGTCAATATTCAAACTTGGGATTCCAACTTCAGGTATCAAGTTCAAAACAAGGGAGTGGTGTTGTGGGGGTTTTAGGATTGGTGACATTGGGAGATCTCTTGTTGTGAGCCTTACCATTTGAAAGAAAGAAAAAGGGAAGCATTTTCTACGCGTGACTATAATCCAGAACTAACCTGTAGATAGTATTTTCTTTGCTCTTCACTGAAAGGCTTAGTTAAAACATCCATATCAACACCATAGTAAAGTTTGGTGTCCTCCACAAAATTATACCAATCATCCATTGCTCCATCATAATCATTCCTTTTCTGATCTCCCAAACCAGACCTAACAGGTGCCATCCACATGCGGGCATGACTTGGATACCTGCAATATTATTGCAATAGGATAGTTAAAGTGGCATGCATAAGTATTACTGTAAGAAAATATCTAGAAGAAAGCCTATTATGATATAAACAAGGATAAACCCTCGGTTTGGTCATAATTACAACTTTGTCTCTCTTGCCTAGTAAATACATTGATTAGTCTTTAAGGTTTAGCTCCGTTATATTTAGTTCTCCGTCCAAAAAGTATCATCTATTAAGTGAGGGACTAAATAGTGATTCAACAGCAAATATGAGGGCTTAAATAGTAACGATATTAATTATTCATGACCAAATAGTCAAATATTGCAAGGTATTTAACCCATAAAGTGGTATTTTTATACTGAATGACTAAATTATTTAACAGAGCTAAACCTCATGAACCAATTAGTGTATTTACCAAATAAGAGGGACAAAATTGGATTAAGACCAAACCTAAGGAACTAAAAAATTGTTATTTACCCAATTAATATTTGCAACAGCATGACAGTGGTAGCAAAATATTATCGGCGTAGGAGGCATAAAACATCAAATAGAAATTTGAAACACAAACACCACATTAGCTTAAGGAACTAAATACTATGAAATACACAACATTGAATTGCTTACATGATTCCACTTGGCTTGAGCCAGCGGTCACGAGCACATATCACTGAATCAAACATAGATTCACGGAGAAGGAAGTAACCCATCCACTCTGAGATGATTATATCAACTGCATGGATCAAAAGGAGATACAACACATAATTCAAAACCATGAATAAATTAACTGAGAACAATTTGCACGTAATAGGCAATCACATGTTAAACAATCAAACCTTTCTCTGGCAAAGTGATATCTTCCATGGAACCCTCAATCACTTCAATTACATTTTGAAGATTATTTGCTTTGACTAGTGCACGAGCGTGCTCTGCCATCTTAGTCGCTTCCACTGCATAGACCTTACGTGCACCTGCTTGTGCTGACCATATTGCAAGAATCCCACTCCCCGTTCCCACATCCAACACCGTCTACACCACAGATTCACCAAAATTAGCTCTTATACACTACTGAAGATCAAGAAAGAGGAGGAAAAAAGTTTGAGTGATAATCAATTTAAAACATCATGTGACTTGGCAAGTTAACATCCACATTCTGCACTCAATTATTCTCCCCAAAAATTAATAGTCCACATCCCAAAATCAATATATAAAATTGCTAACAAGAGAAATTATTAGTCCTACTAAAGCCTTGGCATACTTAAGTGAATGAATAAATTAATCACCCTTTGCACAATAGAAGGTAGCAAAACAAAACAATCTTCCACTTCTGTCTGTCTAGATGTTATATAGTACATACAAGATTTCGGCTCTTGCTCATTTATATCTATTTCCAGAAAAGCAACACAATCTTTTCAAGAAGCACACTCTTAATAAACAAAATTAAAAGCTCGAAGCCACCAATTTCCATTTCTATCTATTCGTAATAGAGCTAAAGTTGAACCAGCTACATGCAAAGAAATATAAGTGCGTGTAAAGAAATAAACAAGAAACAGGTACCTTTCCATGGAAGTGGTGCTTGTTTTCAAAAATGGCGTTATAATAAGCGTCCATGCGAACTCGATCGGAAAGCATATCTTTCTGATGATAAAGAAAGGCGTAGGTGCAGAAATAGTTAGCAAAATCGACGCCTTTGTCCACCGCCGTAGCTCCGCCATTGCTAGTGGCAGCAAGGTCGCGGTTGTGGTGGCTCCCCATATTTAGTTTCTCCTTCTCCTTGGCTTGGGAGTTCCCTGCGTACCGTGCTAGAGAGCGACGGGGTTTAGGGCAAGGCGGCTTATTATACAGTTATGTCGCTCTTTGGGGTTTGTTTTCAACTTCCGGTTTGGCAATGAGTGCCATGTCAGCTCCTGAGTCCAGCCAGCCTCATGGCGGTTGGATTTGAGTATTCATTCATAAGTTGCAAAATGCTTCCGATAGTTGCGGAGCATGAGGTTTTGCCCCCTAATTTTCTATACTTTTAGCGGGACCACGTAGAACGACGACGTTGAAGCAGCCGAACACAAAATAAAAAAAAAATGGAAAGAAATAAATTACTGCTTAAATTATAACCAAATTAATCCATGAGAACTTTTATTTTTAAAAAATTAATTATAAGATCCTAAGTTATGATTCATATTAACACATTAGCCTCGTTCAAAACAGAGAAATCAAAATGTAAATAAAATCATAAATTGAAAACATTAAAATTAATTTAATTATAATATAATAAATTAATTAATTAATTAATTTTATAATTTTATAATTTTTTTTTTTATAAAAGGTCAATTTCATCACTTCTTTTAACCAATTAACATTTAAAAAGGGTTACATTAGATGGAAGGCGTTAACAAAATTATAATTTTTAATTTTAATGTCCATATTCAATTTTCCACTTATTTGAATTGACATGTCATTATTATGTAATTTTAACCTTTAATTAAAATTATTTTCATGTACTTTCAAAAAATAAAAGAAAATAATTCTTAATATAAATTTATTTCAAATATAATTATCAGTTAATTACATTTTTTTAATTTATTTATTTATAAAATCAAAACTAAATTGGAAGGAAAAAAAGAAGTCACTCTCATTAATACTATAATTTTATTGACCTTTTTAACCTTTCATTAACTCAAACACAAACAAAATGCATGTTCGATCCCCAAAGAATATTTTGGACCGTCGGCTTACACGTGGAGCCCGTGAAATTGAGAATTCCTCCCTCAACATTTGACTAAAATTTTCTTTAATTAAAAACCAAAATTTATATTTTTTAATTCAATTGGCCTCATTAAAAATAAGATTAAATAAATCTACTAAAAAATATTTATAAATCTGTCATTATTCATGTTATTATACTTTAATGCTTCAACTTACGTAGTCTATAACCTCTCATTAGTGAATAGTCATTACTATTGCATACGTGGGATCCACCTTTCTGAGGATTAACTTATTTCATCACCATTTGAATATTGATTAATTTGCAATTAAGGACCTGGTCATAAATATCAAAATATGACTTCTTTTTTTTTTTAATTCATTAAAAGGCTGGACGAACCGAGCTATTATACAATAAGAGTAATCCTTCCAAATTCAAAAATGACTTTTTTAAAATTTATTATATAATAAATTAAATTAATAATTTTTTATCCTTATTATATCATTATATCATAAGTCAGTAATACCATAATAATATTATTGTCTTTGTCTCATAATATAAATGGTTTAAAATTTTTATATAATGATTAAGGGAATAATTAATTCTTTTAAATTATAACAAACTCAAAGATAATTTGATTAAATCATTTTTTATCTCAAAATTAATAATTGTTTATGAAATATTTATTCTGTTTAATAATTTAATATAAATAAATTTTTATTATTAATAATTTTAAATGATGATAAATATATTAATAGTAAATAATCATTTATTATATACTTATTGTGATAATTATTTATGTAAATCAATTACAATTAATAGAAAATTAAAAGATGCAATCTTATTTTTGTCATATGGTTATATATTTGTGTTATGCATAGTTAATTTAATAAATATTGATTTTTAATATTTAATTTAAATTTTTATATCTCAATTTTTATTAACAAATTTAATTTAATAAATATAGTTAAAAATTTTATAAATTGTAATTATAATAACAAATAATTTTTGAAAAATATATAATAATAACAAATAATAATGTTATAAGATAAAATATTCTATTTAATTATATATATATATATATGATTTTCGAGGCATGAACTTTAAACAGGTCGTCTTCTTCAATTAAAATATAGATAGGAGCTATTTTTATAGCTGCTTTCAAATACGAGGAGAGGAGTGAGAGGTTTGAGGTGAGCTTAATAATAAATTTTTAAATAACTTTTAGTATTTTGATTGATTAAAATGTTATATTATTTTTTTAATATTTGATAATATATTATTTGAATTAAATTTTAAAAGTTATTAATTATTTTATGAGATGCATTGAATATTGATTATACTCGTTATTCATATTCATTTAATTTTTTTAAGTTATTGCACATTTTTATTTATTGTTTCTATTCATTTTTACTTTTTAATATTAAATATTGATTATAATTTTTGTCTTATATTATTTAGATTTTTATTATATTCAAATAAAATTGTATACAAAATTAATGTAAATATAATGATTAATTAATAAATAACTGTGTGTGTATATATATATACACTTTAGTTCATTTTATATCGTTATTTATTTAAAAGTTATCATAATTGTATGTGTAGAATTCTAAATGCCACATAATAAATGTTTCAATATAAATTGATATAATAATAAAATATTATGTATTTTTCAAATTAAAAATTTCAATTGTTTGTCATCTCACGTACACATATTCATTTTATTTAAAAATAAAAATTTTTAAAATTTTGAAAGCATTAATTATATATATTTTATTTGAAAATTTATTTTTAAAAAATATATCGAATTAAATTATACAAATATAAAAAAAAAGAACTATCATAAAAATATAATTTTTTCTTTTTGTTATTTCTCTTCTAAATAAATATTTCAAATTATAATAAAAATGAAATTTTCAAGTATCTTTTATTATCATATATATTTATGAAAAAATAAAATTTAAAATTTTGAAATGCTTAATTATATATATATATATAATAATTTTAGTAAATTATGTAGAATCAATTAATATGTAATTTTATAATTGAATATGAATATGATTATTTTAGGATATTCAAAATTCATTACATCATTCTCAAAAATTATAGTATTTCCCGCCATTTTCATATTTATAAGTATAATAAAAAGATAAAAAATGATGTTTTATAAAAAGCTAATCTATGTAATATTTATTCATATAGTGCTTAACTTTTTAATATTTTATGAAAAGTTACTCAAGTCATATAATAGGTTTGTTTGGCAAAATTCGTTGTTTTGATAGTTGTTAATTGTTTTAGTAGTATTTAGTTATTAGCTATTTTAGTAACGTTTCATAAAATGCTAAAAGTTAAACGTTATATGAGTTAACTTTTCAAAAAAACTATTTTAACTTTTAAAAATTAATCCAAACATTATGTTAATAAATAACTTTTTAAGTAACATTCAGTATGTGGTTTGACCAGTTAAAACTTTAAAAACTATTCAAAAAATTATTGCGGAATACTACCAATGTTTAATTGTTAGCATTTTATGAAAATATTAACAGCTAAATATTATTATAACAATTAATAACTATCAAATAATTTTTCCAAACAGATCTTTAGAGTTTGAATTCTTTGAATTATAAAAGTTTTTATCAATTAGGTGGAACTACTAAATGTTATCATATCATATAACTCATTGTATTATTTGGCCACTCTGACTTTCCAATGAATATAAAAAAAAGTCTTATGAACTTTCTTTTAAATATTTTATTTTTCATACAAATTTAATTTTCTTATCCATCAAATGATAAGTAGGAAACTAAAAGTAGAAATACATGTTCGAAAATTAAATTTTCTTAAATTTTGTTATTTTATTATTTCTAATATATATATATATATATATATATATATATATATAATGTTCTGTCTTTATTATTTAATCTCCACCAAAGAGAAGAATATTCAAATATTCATCGACGAATGGGTACAGTACAACACGTGAAAGCTTTGAAAAGCCAAAGCTATCATCGCTTTAAAAGAAAAAAAAAAAAAAAAAAAGAAAAGAAAATGCAGTCCAAAGATGGAAGTGGCTTTCATCCCTGTAATTGTCAATCTTTCTTCTGTATGATCAGTCAATCCAATACTCCCCCTTTCTGGGAAACTGAAGCGTAAAAGCAAACAGAAGAACATGTAAACCAAAACACAGATTCTCAGATTATTCAGTTCTGCCTCCTCTTTTTACTTGAAAAAGAAAAAACCAGTGCTGTAATGGAGGACAAAAAAGCTCATATCATCGCTGCTTCAATAATTATCATCCTCATCATCGTCATTATCATTGCTCGCGTCTCCCTTAAGCTTTCCAATGCTTTCTACTTAATTACAGGTGCCGATGTTGCGGTGATTCTTGCCATCTTCGCTTGCTTGATAATACGGCGTCGTTATAATCGGAGAAGCAAACTGTTGGTGACGCAATTAGTTTCAGAAGGAAGAGAGCTTCGCATTGAGTACAGTTTTCTTCGAAAAGTTGCAAGAGTTCCTATTAGGTTTCGAATCAAAGAGCTAGAAGAAGCCACCGACAATTTCCGTTCATTGTTAGGGCAAGGAGCTTCTGCTTCGGTTTTCAAAGGAATTTTAAGCGACGGAACTGCAGTTGCTGTTAAGCGAATCGAGAAAGAAGAGCGTGGAGACAAGGAATTTCGATCTGAAGTTGCAGCAATTGCTAGTGTTCAACATGTGAATCTGGTACGTTTAATTGGATACTGTATTGTACAAGGAGGACCTAGATTTCTCGTTTATGATTTTATCCCAAATGGATCTTTAGATTATTGGATTTTCCCCAAAAAAGGAAATCGAAATCTTCCTGGAGGTTGTCTGTCTTGGGAATTAAGGTATAGAGTCGCCATTGATGTGGCTAAAGCACTTTCTTATCTACATCATGATTGTAGATCAAGAGTATTGCATCTTGATGTAAAACCAGAGAATATTCTTCTTGATGAGAATTATAGAGCAATTGTTGCAGATTTTGGTCTTTCAAAATTAATGGGAAAAGATGAGAGTAGAGTAATTACTAACATTCGCGGTACTAGAGGTTATTTAGCTCCTGAATGGTTGTTAGAAAACGGTGTTTCAGAGAAATCTGATGTTTATAGTTATGGAATGGTTCTTTTAGAATTGGTTGGAGGGCAAAGAAGTGTTTCTTTGATTCAAAAAGGGAATGACAGGTCTCAAAGATCATGGCAATACTTCCCTAAAATTGTAAATCAGAAAATGAAAGAAGGGAAATTAATGGAAGTTGTTGATCAAAGGTTAGCAGAAAAGGGAGATTTTGATGAAAGGGAGATTACGAGATTGGTTAATTTAGCTTTCTGGTGTATACAAGAGAAGGTTAGGCTTAGGCCTACAATGGCTCAAGTTGTGGAAATGCTTGAAGGCAGAGTTGCTGTAGAGGAGCCACCTGATACTCAAATGGTTGTTGTAGATTTATTGTCAATCGATGGGGATACAGTAGATGGTCATAAAAGAGCGGCCATTGCTGCATTTGCTGCAGAACCAGTAGATAGTGCCAATCCTGTTCCCACCACATCTTATTCATATACCATGTCCATTATCTCTCCAAGGTAGCTTCTTTTCGCCTTAGTTAAGGTATCTTCATTTCTTCTGTTTGAGTTTCTTTACATCTTGGCTAATGTTTGTGGATACAAAAAAAAAAAAAAAGCACAAATGGAAAAAGAAAAGAGGTTCAAATTCAAAATTTTTTTCTTTTTCCTTTTCTAGCAAATTGCGCAAGAGTTATTTTTAGTTAATGGTTCCAAGAACCAATAATTTTTTTTATTGATGTTTTGCTTCTTCACTCAGAATTCTTGATTATTCTCTTAATGTCACAAACCATTGGGTCTTTCAAAGAAAAGGAGATAACTTTGTTTGTTTTCCCGACAATTTCTTCTTTTCTTGGCAATAACACAGAACAGGTTGACACTCCCACCAAAATTTATACTATCTTGTGTTGATGTATTTTTTAGGAAGGAATAATTAAGTGAAGTTACGAATTGGATGGAATTCTAATTTTCATGCTTAGAATTCAATTTTTTTTTTTAAAAATATTTGGAAGCTTTGAATTTGACTCAATAAGATTTAATCAGCAGTAAAAATATATATATATATATATATTTATGAACCTTAAAATTTATTCGAATGAACTCAATTTTCAATTTCAGTCTATATACTCTCTCCCTTACATAATTTTTGTCATATGCTATTCAAATGTTGTTTAAGTTACGCTTTATTACATTTGAAATCAAATTAAATTAGGACATTCAAATCACACTGTGAATTAGACTAAATGAAGATAATTTAAGCAGAATAATATTCATGCACATTGAAATGTATTAGATTCTAAGGTTATATTTGTCAATTTAAATTCCATTATCGAGGATAACAATGAGCCAATTAGCACTCCTCTTCAAATATATACTATATCAAGAAAATAATCGTTTTGGCAGTTGAAGGCTATGCATACTTACGCACACAATAATCCTTATCCAGCCAATAACGGTGGCTGCTGATCTTTCTTGACTCGTGTGGTCTTGGTCAAGGGAGAGAGGGAAAGGAGAACAATAGGTAGGTCAAATATTCGACTACCAATCCACATGCTAGACGCGTTTTTAATTACGGTTTAATGATTTGGTTACAGCCGGTCCAAATGCCAAAAAAAGACGACAATAGCCGAAATTCAAAAACTTCAAAAATAATCAAAATTTATTAAAATAAATGCTATAAGAGTGGTTATCGAACAAAACTTAAAAAGTGGTATATTTTTAAATAATTAAGATGTTATATTATAATTGCGAATAATGGTTTTATCTTTTGTCTACTAAGTTATATAACTTATTGAATAATTCTAAAAAATAAACTTTTCCATTCAAATAATTTGACTTATAAATTCAACTGATCATCTTATTGGATTAGTTCGGACAAATAAACTTATTTCATTGTTTTTTATTGAATAAATTGAAAATATAATAAATATTATTACAGAGAAATTCATCGCTATAAACGCTTTTCCCTTTTCCCTTTATAAATTTGACGTGGCTGAGTATTATTGGCTCAATAGGCTAATAGGCTAAGACACGTGATATGAAGGAAAAAAAAAAAGGTCTGAGGATTTATCATGGGCGATTATATCTTCAACATATTGCAATTCAAAACCAAAGAATGAATGAATACTCGGAAAAACCAAAAAACGACAACGAAAGAATGAGTGAGTCTGTGGTTCAATGAATTTATTGGATAAAAAACGGCATGTCGGGAGAAAAATGGTAAGGTTCCAAAAAAAGTGAAGGTAAAATGTATGGATGGTCCACAATCAATCAGTAATTCAGCACCACAAGTTCAGACATCAGAAAGAACTATTTAGTCCACCTTGGAAACTCCACGTCGACCAGCAAAGTTCAGCAGTATAAAACGGTGCGTAGAACGACAAAAACAAAACAGAAAAAAAGAAAAAAAATAATTAGTGGTGAGCTCAGACAGTTGTGTCTGTATTGTAATCACCAGGTTGTTTTCTTTCCCCTATTTGCAGTCTCCATATCAGAGTCAAGGTTTCTTCTGGTAAATATCTGAAACCCTAATACGACAAATGCGCATCTCAATTTATCGAATTGTTAGTTCATAGCCTTTCATTATTCAATCTTCAAGTTTAATAACGTTAATTGAATGTTAATCATTTCTATCTGTGGAGATACTTTTCGGATTTATATGACTTTTTTTTTGCGTGCTTAATTAGGGAAATTTGCTATTTTAAACTTTTCCGCATTGAATCTTGAAATGTCGATAATGTTGCTCTTTTTTTTTTTCCTTAAATTTTTCATTTTTCTTTTTCAGTGGATTTTAATTCGAGCAAAAGTTTGCTCTTTTTTTTTTTTTTAATTCTTTTGGGGTCGCTTTTGACGTTGAAATCTTGTTTGGTTTCATTTTTCCTGTGTATGTATGTATATCCTATCAAGAACCATCGCTGTGGAAAAATTCCAATGCAAAAGACTGTTTTTTTCTTTTGTTAATTGCAGAAAATTGAATGGCTGCATTGGTAATTTAATGACTTTTCACTTGCATAATTTGTTCTTTCAATTGCAGGTCCTCTATTCTTTTAATTGTTGCAATTGGCAGTTCAGTGGGCTATCTTTCCAGGAAGCTAATATGAGTTTCACTGGTTCCTCCATGGGTTCTGGTTAGTGTACTTCCTCCATTTTATTATGACTGGCTTAGTAACAGAAGTCTCTTTGCATGCATGGAGGGTCAAAACCTTAGCCATATTTCCAATGGGAACTCTGTATGAACATTTACATTAGCCTGTCTACTAGATTAGGTTGCTATGACATTTTATTCCCGTCCACTGTTATTAAGGCTTCTATTGCCATTCAATACATAATGCTGAATTGGGATGGAAGTGGGTGGCTTTCGGTATTAGTTAAATTAAAAGGGTTTGAGCTAGGTACGGGTATTGAATTTATTACCTGTCATGATGTTGGGTTTAAGGTTTTGGGTATCAATGGGTACCCGAACCCATTTAAAAAACTGAAATATGACATTTTAAATGGAAAATTAATTTGAATCAGGATATTTAATTCATTTTTATTTTTCTTTTATAGCTGTAGAAGGAAAATAAATGTTCATATTACATATAATTTTTTAACTGGAAAATTTATTAAAGCATAAAAAAGTTATAATCTAGTGTATTTGTTTTAATTTTTTAAGGCTGTATTATTGATGGATTATGGAAATTTGGATGTGGAGGTTAACTTATCAGAAGAATTGTAAGATTATGGTGTTACTTGTTAATAATGGTTGATGAATTTTTAATTTATATGTGGATGTTGTTAAGATGACTTACTTTTTTTGTTTTAAGATTTTTTCAGTTTATCTATGAATTTTGTTATTTGTGAATTTGAAATTTATTTTATTTTATTATTATTTTTTTAGATTTTCACTAGATTACTTTTACATTAGACGGATTTGGTTAGGTTGTGAAAAAGTAATGAGGTGGTTTTTCTGAGTACCAACCTGTTTCAAGTCATTTACAATGGGTTTGGATATTGTGGATTTGGAATGGGTACGTATATTAAAATTATAAATGGGTTTGGATACTAGTTAATGGATTTGAAACAGATACGTTTATTCAAATTTTAAACGGGTTTGGGTATAAGTATTTCAATAGAAATGTTAAATGGTTCACCCAACTTCCATCCCTAATTTGCTGAAGTTAACTTTGGTAATCTAATTGGTTCATTGATGGTTGGCAAATAATAATCTAACGGTTGTAACTTGTAATGATGATACTTCACATTTTTCATGTATAACACTGGCAGTTTATAAATGAATACACGCATAAAAACACAAATGTACTCCTTTTTCATTAAATCATATTTTAACATCATTTCAGGAGGTAAAACTGCTAGAAGGGCATTGGAGTTTGGAAGGACATATGTGGTTAGGCCCAAAGGTAAACACCAAGCTACCGTTGTATGGCTACATGGTCTAGGAGATAATGGATCAAGGTAATATCAGTTTCATCACAACTAATATATTATTTGCACATTCTTCCAACCATTTGGATCATGTGCTCTTCTCTTTGAGTTTATTTTACCTGCATAGCGGACAGACTCAATTTCATCCAATTTTTGCATTGTTTATTGAATCCTCAATTTTTTCTTCTTTTTTTTTCTTTTTAATCTTTTTGGCAGCTGGTCCCAGCTCTTGGAGACCCTTCCTCTTCCAAATGTAAGTAAGCTCGAATGAGATGCTAGTAGGATTTATCGTGTAAGCCATTCGTTTGTTTATATTCCTATTATTAAAAACTGCAATGCAGATTAAATGGATATGCCCAACTGCTCCAACGCAACCTATAAGTATATTTGGGGGCTTCCCATCCACAGCTTGTAAGTTAAAGTTATCTAAGAAATTTGATTCCTTAGAATGTTTGTTAGTGTCGGCTGCATGTAATGAAATTTAGGTTGTGCAGTAATGGCGGTTCATTTGGAAAAGAAAATAATTAAATAGGCTATTGTGAGATGTGCTATCAACTTTATTTTATTTATAGTTCACACAAATAGAAAATCTATTTTAGGCGAAACTTAACTGTGCTATTACCTAATTAAAATAATCCAAATTCACTATGTGATTTAAATCAGGGTTTGATGTGGGGGACCTTTCAGAAGATGCTCCAGATGATATTGAAGGTTTGGATGCTGCAGCAGCACATGTTGCAAATTTGTTGTCCACAGAACCTGCCGACAGTACGTTTCCTCTTGTAGTTATTACTATTTGATGTGCAGTTACTTGATATTTCTCTACTTATATCATTCTGTTATCAATGGTTAATGTTTGCTTGTCTACTTATTTATGGGAATAACTTAATTATTTTTCTGACATCATGCTTTGTACGTGAACACAATGGATCAGTTTAGAACACGTGCAAAATGTTGTGATGCCCTCTTGAAATAGCTTATGATTTCTTATAGTCCTATATTTTTATAAGTGTAATCTGCTATGTTGCAGTTAAACTCGGTATTGGAGGCTTCAGTATGGGTGCAGCTACTTCATTATATTCTGCAACCTGCTTTACACTAGGAAAGTATGGGAATGGAAATCCATATCCTGCCAATTTGAGAGCAATTGTTGGATTAAGTGGCTGGCTTCCCTGTTCAAAGTTTGGCTCCTTCTCCTTTCAACTTAATCACACAATCTCTTTTGCAGTTGTCCTTTACCACATAATTTGAAATTCTTTTTTGCCAGGACCTTAGGTAACAAACTTGAGGGGGTCGATGAAGCTGCAAGGCGTGCTGTATCCCTGCCAATTTTGCTTTGTCATGGCAAAAGTAATTAACCATATTTCATGTGCATGCCACGTTGCATTATCTCTTTATGTTTATTTAGAAAGAGTTGGAATTATATCCCTTGCCTCAAAGGATCTGTTATATTTAAGCAAACATTTCGACTAGGAATGTGCATGAAATCAGAAATGTTACCAATGTGAGCTAGCACAACAGTTTGTTTTGACTCACTCATGAGCTGTCAGCTTTTGGGCTAAAATCTTTCCTCTTCTAGCCACACTGAAGCCTAAGTTAGGCCTTATTGACTGGTAGAACCTAGCATGATCAGTGCTTTATTACTCAATTAGGTTATGATTTGTGATACGCCAGTGACATATTTCCTGCTACAGTTCTAGTTCCAATTGAAACTTTTCCATTTGAAACTCATTTGGTATCTTGGGTAATCATATTACCTAAAAGAAACATAGTGTTGAAAAAAATTCACAATTAAGAACCTATATATATATATATATATATATATATATATATATATATGCCTTTTTTTTTTTTTTGTTTTTTGAGTATTGGGGGAGGGGGGATTTGAACCTAGATCTATTGCTAGAGCATATATGCACTTACAACTAGGCTATGCCTTGATGTGCAGAACCTAAATATTTAAAACGTAAAACTAGTTTCAACTTGTATATAAAGACAGTACAGACCATCCGTAACGTTGCCATTTAGTATCTCTATGTGACACCAACTGGTTGGCTATGATATATCTCCTATCTCTCGTTGCTGGCTTCATGTTTCATGTAATTTCGGTTCGTAGTCTTCAGTATAATTTGTCTACCATTTGTATTAGCTATTCTTGTTCAATAAATAAAACATGCATCAACTACTAAATAATTGGAACTAATTTCTGGTGTGTTGTAGTGCACAGTATCTGCCAGTGATTATATTTTAATTTGGCTGTTTGAACTTTGATTTGTTTTGGATTTACTTGTAATAAGCTGTGCAGAAGGGGTGTGCTCGGTGTGCTCTATGGGATATGGATCAATTCAAATTAGATGTTAGTTCAAAATGTTAAACGTCAATAGATTTCCCATGCATTTTATAGATATAGTTCATTTTCAAATTACCTTATGGTAATCTGCTAGTGAGGGTTCATCAAAGAAATAAACTAGCCATGCTGCATTTTCATTCCCACATTCCCAATATTTCATTGTTGACATGCTCATATTTATTGCCATGCATTATCCACTAAGCATCTACTCTACTCACAAACACCTGCATGTTCTGTAAGGTTAGAATTGCGGCTATTCACAACTTGATTTGGTTACCTAACTGATTGCAGATGATGATGTGGTTCCTTATAAATTTGGTGAAAAATCTTCGAGGATTTTGGGCTCAACCGGATTCCGGGACGTGACATTCAAAGCATACAATGGGTCTGTAGACAGTGAATCCACTCAGAAAGTCTTTTTTTTGTCTTGATGAATCATGCAAGTAAAATTTTTTAATCAACTTACTGAAACATGCAGGCTGGGCCATTACACAATCCCTCAAGAGATGGATGAAGTCTGTGCTTGGCTGATTTCAAAGTTGGGGCTTGAGGGGAACTCTTCATGATAGGAGTTGTGCAATTATTAAGCTGCAGCTTGGTGAAGTGAAGAGTGGAAAAAGAGATGGAAGTGATAATTTATTTTACAATGTAACTTGAAAGAAACCAGATTAAGTAGCGCAAAGGGCTCTGGGTGTATTTACACGTGGGAGTTACCTTTATTTATCAGTGATCTGTTCTTTCGGATCTGCTTAAAAACTGGGCTGAATTTCATCTCTGAATATTCATGGTCATGGGATTGTGTATCACTTTGGGTCATTAGTTTACTGCTTGGAAGGGTGTAATAATATTTGCAATGTTACTATACTGTTAATTTTGCTCAAAAACACTTTTTTGCTCGAACCATGCTATATTTGTTTAATTTTTTTTGTAAAAAATACAACGTAAGAATCCCTAAGAACCAGCATGGGGCTTATACATAGATCTGCAAACAGACAGTTCTTCAGAATGACTGCTCCACGTTATCACTTTTTGCTCCGACAATCAGATGATTTGTTTGAAATTCAAAATATCATTTCCACTAATAACTTTTAAATTCCCTTGCAAAAAGCTCGTTCATTAACCATATAAACTATGTAAATCCAGACGCTCCAATAGCAACAAATGGAACAGATAAATGGGGTTTAGAGAAAAAAGAAGCTAGAGAAAGATAAAAAAAAAAAAATGAAAAAATATAACAAGAAAGAATTTCAATAAGGTTACAACAATAAAATGAACTGCCGATACTCATACACAATCAAATGATGCTGCCCAACTTTCATCTATCCAAGAGCAAGAAGCAAGTTTACATTTCTTCCGATTTCGAACTTGGAGGCCGCATCAACACTCAAAAAAGATGATCACAATTCTGGCTCAACAAATCTTTACCCTCTTTTGGATAGGCGGCTTAGCTTTATACGTGGACTTCTTTTACAAAAGCCACATCTCCACCTCCAGCAGTTGGAGACAGCAAGTGCTTCTCTTGTTCTGCATCATCGATCTCTATTGACTGGCGAGGTGTATTCGTTGTCAAGGATTCACATTCGTCTTCTGGAAGCAATAATTACCCAAAAGTAAAAATAACCATTTCAGAAAATAGAACGTCCTTTTATAAGAAAATGTTAGTTGAAGTGTAACAAGAAGATAAACTGTTTGAGAAAGGGATACACACCCATGCAATCGTGGTATTCAGGCAGCTGTTTAATGGTAGTTACTTGAAGGCTTTCAGGAAGAAGACAGCTGCATAAAGAACCTGAATTTCCAACCAATCACACAACATCAGTTTGTTTCATTGACAGTGCTGCAAAAACTACAAGCAGAAAGCAAAATAAAGTACGGACATAAAATCTTTGTATTTTTTCTTCGTTCTTTCCTTTCATATTGGCAATTGAATAAACCAGGCCATAAACTTGGGAATTCAAAGTTACAAATCTACCAACATAAAGAAAAAGACACTATGCGTATTTGAGTCTTATGAGAGAACATTTGGATAGCCCTACTCATCATTGTTTTTACATTTAAGTTAATCAAACCACCACTCTCATGATTGAAAGTTCAACATTTTATTATCGCCATAAGTAACGGCCTCTAATATTTCCAAGAGAATAAAAACAATTGATGTTTTCAGATTCCAAGTTTTCATGTAAAAATCTGTAAAGTTGATCCATCTTTAATGCGATTAAAGGGGCGACTCAATAGAAAGCTTATATCAATTCAAACATAGATCCTAGCATTCAAAGGGTTCAAATTCCTTAAAACAAATAATTGGAACATATTCTAAGCAGTTCTTCTGCTCTCAAATTATCAATAGATTAACTATGAAGATCAATAGATTGACCACAGGTTCACACTCATACAGCAGAAAATCAAGAAAATTATGAAGATAATGAATAACCCAAAGAAGAAACAAAAGATAAATTACTTGGATTGATGTTTCATACCTAGCCGGGCAAGCCGATTCACCCACCCAGGTATCCGCTTGCCTACCAATCTATGAGCCATGTCATCTGTAAAATGGTTGCAATTCTTAGAGATGAGGTGATAGGTGTCTCCATGATACTCAGAAGCTACAGTTTCTATGAATGTCCGAAATTCAGCGGGAGGCATATTTATCTTGCCCAGTGTTATGGAACTTCTATAAATAAAACCTGGGCAGCTCCTTGGCTCCACTTCGAAAACTCCACTGACTGGGAAGTCATGGGCTCCAAATCCATACTCTTTACTGTGGACTGTTCATACGCATCAAGAAGCAGTTCTAGCTCAATAAATTAAAAAGAACGACTATCAACACAGAGACTCTAATGTCAATTCAGGTCCTTAACCTGAATTAGTGTAAAGACACTCCCACAAAGATTTCCGAAAAAAATAGCATATCAAATTTAGGAATTTCAGACAACTGAAAAGTTATGAATACCATAACCAATAGAATTCAACACATTTTTCTGCCCTCCATAACAAAAATTGAATTCACCCATCAGAAAATCTCTACAAGTAAAGGGATAAAATAAGGAGCATTATCATTCTAGAATGAGCACAACTTGCAAATAACATCATATTGCACAATCATTCAACCCAGTCAAATCAAAACAAATTGTGCAAAAAGATGTCTTTCCAGCAGATCCTATAAGAGTTAGCTCCAGTAAATCAATCAAAGATTTTATTAATAGCCTTCTTCAAGCCCTAAAGTTCAAAAGAAATGAAAAGGTTCATGGGTCTGTAACATGTCTAGGCTATAAATGATTATTAGCTAGAAATGAATCATCCAAAGCTTTAAAGAACCAATTAATTTTAACAAGAAGCAAAACAACAGTTTTGAAATGGCGGCTACATAATAAACAATCTTGATATCTAGAACCCATAAATTAAATTAAAGAAATTCATATTCCAATTCGGGAAAAAAAAGGCAAAATCAAAAACCTATAAAACGTTTCATCTCAGATTCAACATCAAAATGCAAGATTGGGGAAAATGAACAATAAGAAATAACAAAAAAGAGCCAGCAAGAAAAGCAAAAGCAACAAAAAAAAAAAAGAGAGAGAGAGAGAAATGTCAACAAACCTTCAATCCCAGTATGGAATATCCCAAACCCGAACCAATAGGTGTAATTATTGACAGGAGTGAGATCATAAACATTCAAAATCACCTCGGTCTCGCTGTTATCAGTCGAATGCTCGCATTGGGAGCTCGAAATCGAGACATTTTCTGCCCCCATTAGCCTACAGGAAAAAAATCCTTTAAATTCGAGAAAAGCCCCACAAAAGCCCAGAAATATTTTTCTGCTTCTTTAGTTTTTACTCCATTGGAGAGATAGAAGAGAAGGAATAAAAAGGCGATTTTTGGGTTTCTCTAACGATCTATTTCAAAGAAAAACGATAAAGTGAAAAAAGAAACAGTTTTCGGACTTTCTTTTGCTTTTGACGAATTATTATGTTTTTCTTTATTGCAAGTAAATGGGCAAAATATAGCAAAGACGACAAGGTGGCTGCCAGTCTTATATTAGCCAATCATTCATTTATTTCATGTTACTGCTACAAATGCTTATTATGTTAAAGCATAATTACTATTTAACCCCTCAATTAAGTCAAATTTACTACTTAATGTTTATTTTATCAAATTAATGGTTTTTTCTTTTTTATCAATTTTTTTTTATTATTTTACCGCGAGTCAAAGCACTAAAATACAACTGAAAAATAAAATGACTGAACTACCCTTAAACACTTGACCTCCCCATCATCACATCGTATTTTATTTTTCTGCTCCTAGTCATTGTATTCTTCCTCTGTTGCTCACAAGGGTAGAGAGTTTCTTCAGGATAAGGGTGAGCACATCCTACCCTAAACAAAAAAAAAAAAAAAAAAAAAAAATCATATGGGTTAAGTTTCTAATTTTAAAAGATAGTCATTCTAAAATTATAAATTTTTAAAAGATTTAAACTCTTAATCATTTGATTTTGATTATTGCAATTGTCTCAACATAGAGAATTTTTCTATTAAGAATGTTATTAAAAAATATATTACAATATAGAATAAGAAATTAATGGTCGAATGATATTATAATTATCTATATTGACAAAGATATATTCACAACCATCAATAAAGAGTATATTATACAACGATTTCAAAATATTCAAAAATAATCAAATTGCATTATAATTGTGAAAGTTCAAAATTTTTTTATGCAAATTATTTTTGTTATCTTTTTCTCTTCTTTTTTTTTTTTTCGTTAGGTTATAATTATGATACAATAATCTATAGCAACCTTTACTTACTTTTTTTCTCCCTGGATATAGCTTTTGTTAATCCCTTCTAATTAACAAATTCTAGATTAAAAAAAAATCAAAACTGAAATAAGTTAAAGGGTCTTCCCTTCTTTTCTTTTTTTTTTTTTTTTTGGTAAAAACAGATCATTAGTTAACCATCCACACAGCTTCACTTACCTGAATTGTTCCATAAATTAGAAAAATAAAAACAATATAAATAGGTTGAAATAATAGACCAATTTTCTCATTTTGGGTATTATTTTCAATTGTCAAAACTAAAAGGTGCAAAAGCAAACCCCAATGAAATTTCCAAGTGGCAAGTTTTAGTTTATATTGACGTTGAAATATTTAATAAATCTAAGAAAAAAAAAAAAAAAACTTAAGAGCGCTACCAAAGCTTCGTTTAAGTATAAAGATGAACTTATACTTTCAGCCTTAATTTATTTGATGTTGACCTCAGTCGTTAAAACTTCCATTTCTAAAATTTTTATAGATTAAACAAAATAAACACAGTTCCTTAGGACGTCCTCGTGAAAATTCAAAAGAAAAATTTATTAAACACCCATGATTCTAATTCATGCCCACATGACCAAGGTGAGGAATCTACAAGGAAAGTGAACGAAAGGGGAAGGAACAACGGCTGCACTTTCGCCAAAAGAATATAAAAAATGTGGGCATATGCCAATCAGGCCGTTGCCACAATCACACAAGCAACAGCCGTCCACGAACAACCATCTATACAGATTTATTTGAAGCTAACAAGTTCGACATTACTGCAGCAGAAAATGCAATGCAAAAGAACCAGCCATCAGCTGGCCAACTTAAATTTTACTTGATTAAATTTTTTTTTTTTCAAATTACAATTTGCTCAACCTTGTGATAGTTCATTCAAGCAACTAAAAAGTAAAAACTGTTCCACATTCCATGGAACGGAACAACTGCTCAACCAAAGAACTTGTATCCCTTCTGTTCTACCTGCAAAACAAATCAAAACTAGTCGGGTCAAGCTCTACCCTTTCCATCAGCATACCAATTCAGCAATAAAGAACCACGACGCAACACTTACGGTTGCAGCATCTCAAGAAGACCAGCAAACCAACTGCATAAAGTTCTGCAATCACAACTGGTCTGGTGTTGTCCGTCGCCGAATGCGCTCGCTACGTCTCCAGGGGCCTGACCCACTATCTGATGAATCATTGTCCTCGTCCCTGGACGAGGACCCTGTTTCCCCATCATGAGTCTCACCCCAAAGTCTGGTAGATCTCCTTCTGAAACTCAGCTGCCCTCGCGCTCTCGAGGTACCAGACCAGCTGCTACTTCTTGGACTAGACCCAGGTCTGAATACTCTTATAAGAAAAAATACAGTAAGCCAACCCCCATCATCAATTGGTAAAATGTTGTCATCACCCCTCTCTTCACCAAACGAAGGATGAAGTGTGCTAATCAAGTCCCCAAGGTCCCTTTGGCGCTCCAGCATCCTCCAACTGCGTTGCCGCTCTGGGTCAGCCTGTGATGGTCGAACAAGAGGGTGCTCAACCCTTGCATGTTTCCTGAGATCTGAATAAGTACCATTAAAATCACAAGTTTCACAGGCACAGCTTCTTGGTTTTGCATTCATAAAACAACGAGCAGGCTCCATGACAATCCATTCTTTTATCTGCCCCCGGCAGAGTGGGCATACTAATGTTGGTTGCACTTTTTTCTCACATGAAATGGCTCCAGCAGACACAGGACCTTCCTCACTTTGTTCATCTGTAACAGTTGATCCTGAGCTCACAACAGTGGAAGAGTTTTCAGTTGTGACCCTGTTTTCTTCTGGCTGTGGAGTTGTCAATGACGTCTCAGTAAATGACTTGCGGAACTGGTCAAGACAGTTTGAGTGGCGATAGCTTGTATCACACATGTAAGGACGGCAACCTTTGTCATGGGAAGAACATATGAGTAGAACAGCATTATGAGGATGTTCCATGCACACAGGGCATCTGGCATCTTCCCATTCTTTCAAGTTCTCCTCAGTTTCTGAAGGGATTCTGGGCGAAGGTCGTCTGCTATGACTAGAGCTGCAAGGGTATGGAGATGCCCTGAATCTATCAAAAGATACAGAACGATCTCTTCTATCCTTTGGCATTTTGAAAGTATTTAAATTATCAATACCACCCTAAAAATCCAAATCTTCTCACAACGCAGTGCAGCAACACAATAGTCGAAGCTCTAAGAAATGATATAAAGATTATAGATAAGATAATAGACAAAGTAAAATTAAGCTCAAGGTGCATAAACTCTAACATTAATCCAAAGTTGTAAGAGTTTAGAGGTCTCACACTACAAGGGAACAAATAAGTATAAACAGGCAAATAAACAATAATCACAATAAAATAACCAATATAGCAAACGGCATATGTAGAGATCACATTCACAAAGAGATATTCTAGGCAAAGGTTGCTGCTTTTATCGTTTTCCAAGGTAAGCAAGCAGTACTGAAAACCTCAACCCTCTCGCGCAACAATAAAGATAAATTCAACATTCAGCTTCCGAAATAGTTCGAAACTCATAGTGCCAGTTCACCCAGTACACAAAAACCTAGCAGCAAATTCGAAATAACAAAATTCCAAAGCAATCCCTAACTAAAAATGAAAAAAAAGGCCTCTTTCAGAAATTTGAGCTAAACAAGTTTCAACGCTCAAACTAAATGAAGAAACAGATAAACCAAATAAAAACAATCGACTTCTACTTTATACAATTTTAAAATCATTAAATCCAACTAGAAAAGTTGAACCAAAAAAAAAAAACCCAACTGAAAACAATACCCAGCTCAGCTCCTCACTGATCATTAACAAGATTGAGCAAGACGCACATCAATCTTTATCATTAAGAAACAAAAAAGAATGCAAAAGAAATTGATCGAATCACCGATCCGAATATGAAAAGGAGACACAGCATCAGATCCAAATACAATCGGGCAGTTGAATTAAGAAAGTTTACCTCAGTTTTCGGAATTCGAATTGGGGAAAAACTCAATCTCTCTCGATTGACTTCCTCCAATCGGATGTACAACTATTTTTGCTGGGTCTGTGAAGATCGTGAAACCCTAAAAGAGAGGAAAAAGACGAGCGGGCAGCTATTTAGGGCTCCAAGAGTTCAATCGATCAATCAATCGATCGATCGAGAGAGAGAGAGGAGAAGAAAAGAGAGGCGAGAATAGAAGGAAACGAGAAACGGGAGAGATAAATAGGAGACAGACCACTTGCTGACGTGGAAAGTCCGGGTTCGCTCATCTATTTTTTTAAAAAAATAAAAAATAAAAAGGATGTTTTTAAACTGTGACGCGTAAGTCGGCGCCGTTTTGTTTTATTACTTAGAAGAGCAGGAGGACGCATGAGACTATTGACCGCCCCATCCCCGGCCAGCGACTTCACTGTATGAGTACGTTAAATAGGACAGAACCTTGAAAGTGGAAGCAAATAAACCTTCTGCGTTGACTTTTTTCTTTTTTCCCTAGAGAAGTTAAACGAGGCATATGCACATATAGCAGTGATCTATAAATTGGTAATCTAATAATATTTATAATTAAAATACGTAATTTAGTTAAACACGTGTTGAATAATTTCCGGTCCAAACATCTAATGTTATTTTTTAAGATAAACACTAATTTACTTCAATATTAAGATAACTTGACTATACATTATGTATAAGGACAAGCAGAAACAAATAAACGCAGTATTGATTAATATAATGATTCCTAAAATTACAGTACCCAATGTGTCATAATATGTTATTATAACATAATCAAATTATATTTTTTGATTAGCATGTAATCATATGCTTAATTATTCCATAATACAATATTCCCTGAATTCTTCTTGGTCAATAAGATCATTGCAATTTGCAATAATAATATTATATTTCATTCTTCAACATGGCTTCTCCTGATGGTCCTGAAAGTATTTACAGAAGAAAGACAAAAAAGGTTCAACCTCACTCTAGTCACCTAATGTTCATAGCTGCTGACATTGCCCATAGCTCCTTAGCAATTTTGAGAGAGCTGGTCGAGACTCCGGATCAAATGACCAGCATCTCTCCATTAGAGATCTCCAAGCAGGATCACACCAGTTTGGAATTTCAGGTTACAGGTTGTCCTTCATTATACCAGCTGAAGATACCATACAAAAATGTTCTATCAAGTCAGCATCACATCGAAAGAAAATCTACATCAAGCAAGTACCCAAAATAAGTATGCAATTCTGATGCCAATACTATTTACTTTTTATGTAATAACTATGCGCACCATTCTTTATAATCTTTAGTCAAAAGTATAACTAAAAGCCATGAGATGCAATGTAAAATCATGTGATGATCATAGCTGTTACTTGGGGGAGAAAGAGCGTAATTTATGGAAAAGATCGGATATCTTAGACCGAAGCTTAGAGAAACCAATATTCCGGTCAAGAGACAATGATACGAGTCTCGCCACCAATGTATCTGAGTTTATTAGAGGGTGGTTTGACATTGAATGTGCCATTGAAGCTGCAAACTAGCTTCATTTTTCTGGAAGAGACAGTGATCGACTTTCGCCGTAGGCGAGAGGCTGATGATTCTTTCGTGGATATACATAGAATAGAAGTCAGAAGAGTGAGGATGGTGGTGGCAGAGTGAAGAGGAGTGCGTGTGTGTGATTTTATAATTGAGTGTGGGCTGTTGAAGCGGTTATGGTTTTTGACCCTTTAGTTTAGTGAAATTGCCAAGTTTGCCATCAAACTGTCTCTCAGTCTCAGGTGTTCTCCTTTCGAGAGAATCTTGGAGTAAGAAACATTTAATAAAAAAACAAAAATGGATAAATTAACAGAAAAGATCCACGCATGGAATTGTAAATAAACAAATGTTGTAACATATATTACATGCAACTTTTAGTCCATCAAAATGTAAGCTTTCAAGTATGAAATTTTGAATTCACATTGTCTATGTACTCAAATCATTGCTTTGATTTTAGCATGCCACAAATAGATAAATTCACCTTTCAATTTTATAATTTTAATATTGTGACGTTCTGAACTTTATGAACGACCTACCATGTACTTGAACTTATAAATTTTAATAATGTTTTATACATTTTCATATTGATAACAATAATTTTTAATATTTTTGGCTATTATTTATAAAAAATTGATTTAATGTGTAGTTAATATAACTTTTAAAACAATAATTTTCACATTTTTAACTATATAATAACTATTCAATTGATTTAATTTTATAAGTTAAAATGTTCAATAGAATAATTCTACATGTTAAAGTGTTGAATATGTGTAATTTTATAAGATGAAATGTTCAATTAGTTAAAACAAAAATTGAAGATACCATAAATATAAATTCATAAAATTCGGAGATGAATGGATGTGTTCAGCCTTTTAGTTTGATTTAATGCAACCAAACATACGATGAAGTCCGCCCATGGGCTTCTATACAAAAATCGATCTGAACCCAATATATCACGTGATCTCTATTGGAAAATGGAAACCTTAGCACCAGTTGATTCTAAATGCAGAATATACATTTTGTTTTTTTTTTTATGGTAACTACTAAAATTGTCATAAAACCAAATCAGCATACAGAGCATCAACAATGAAACTGGGAGGGACATGACCCCACTCCCTGAGATCAGGTGTATTGATGGCATGAGTTGCAAGTAAGTGTGCAACGCCATTTGCTGATCTTCTAATAAAAACAGTAAAACATTCAGCTAGTTCTTTTAACAAAGACTGACAATCAATAACAATACTATTAAAATATGAAGAGTCAGATTGCCTCTTTTCTAACGATTGGACGAGGAGGAGGGAGTCCAATTCGTAGATAACATTGCTAAGCCCCCTGTGTTTGGACCAGCCAAGGGCCTGACGAAAAGAGAGAGCTTCTGCCACCAAAGGATCCTGAGCACCTAGCAATGACATTTGGCAAGAGCAAATAAAGTCTCCCTTCTCATCACGAACCACCCAGCCTGCCCCCACTGCACCAGTTGATGCATGATATGCCGCATCCACATTGCACTTAAAGAAACCTGTCTGTGGCTTAGACCAAGACAAAGCACCATAGTGTGAGTTAGCGGGTACGTGGGCTTTAGTCTGAGCATTACACCAGTCAGATAACCATGATAGATTAGCTTGAATTAGTTGCACAGCGGACGATGCAGATCCCTTCTAAACATTCTCATTTCTGTGTTTCCATAGAGCCCATAGTAACATACAGTCCTGTTGAAGAGTTGCCATATCACATGCCAAAGCTACATTAAGTAGTCAATCACCAATCTAGTCAAAACGTTGCGCATCAAACACTAACAGCACCCCAGGAATAGCCTGATTCCAGCAATCTCTAGCAAAGGCATAATCGATAAAAAGATGACAGGGAGACTCAGGAGCTAGACCACACACAGGGCAAATATTGACAATATCCATGCCTTGTCGCAATAATGCTGATCGGACTGGAATGAAAGAGTTGCAGAGACGCCACACTAGATTCTTTTCTTTGGGAGGGACTTGCAAGTTCCAAAGCTTAATCTAGAAGGGACGGAAATACACAAGCGTGAGAGGAGCAGTGTGAGCAGTTAAAAGATGATAACCACTTCGTACTGTGTAGGAGCCACTTCTATCTGCGCTCCAATACCATGCATCAGATGTCCGGTGAACACTCGATGGTATTTGTGATATCAGACGCCTGTCCCTCTCATTGAAAGATCAAGCAATAGACTCTGGTTCCATCTTATCCCAGTACGGTCCAAAAGGGACTGGACAAAGAAAAGCTCACAAGAAAGAGGTCGAGGGGTGCTGACACGGGGAAACCTAGAGTCAGGGAGCCAAGGATCGTTCCAGATGTGGATAGAGTCGCCTACACCAACCTTCTTTATAGCACCAAAGGCAACTAGAGGGATTGAAGTCATCAAACTCCGCCACACATAACTAGGATTAGACCCCAACTGCGCTTGAAGCAGATTGCAATAAGGAAAGTAACGAGCTTTATAAATTCGAGAAACTAGAGCCTCAGGCCGAGTCAACATTCTCCAAACCTGCTTGCCCAATAAGGCAATGTTGAACTCATGTAGTAGGCAAAAGTTCAGACCTCCTTTGAACTTAGAGCAACACAGCGCCTCCCATCTACGCCAATGAAGTTTGCAGCTTTCATTTGACCCACGTCCCCGCCAAAAACTGTTCATCATGCTTTGAACTTGGGCATAAAAATCTTTAGGCAGGAGGAAAATATTCATAGTATAAGTGGGCATAGCCTGAATAACCGCCTTAATCAAGACTTCCTTCCCCACTCTCGACAGTAATAAACGTTTCCGACTTTGCATTTTCTTCCAAATCCTGTCTTTGAGATAGGTAAACATTCCATTTTTGTCCCTGCCCACCCAAGACGGCAAGCCCAAATAGAAACCCAACTCCTCTATTTCTCTTACCCGAAGAACGCTCGCCACATTTCTCTTCATAGTTACGGATATATTGGCGCTGAAAGCCAGAGAAGACTTCTCGAAATTAATCACTTGTCCAGAAGCTTTTTCATATTTGACAAGACAGACACGTACATGTATACTCTCTTATTCAACTGCATAAAAAAAATAGGAGGTTGTCATCTGCAAAAAACAAGTGCGAAACAGAAGGGACCCTCTGCGAATGCTATAGCCATGAATAAAACCTTTGCATTCCTCGTGCCGAAGCAAAGCTGATAGACCGTCAGAGCATATGACAAATAAGTAGGGGGAGAGTGGACACCCTTGTCTCAGGCCCTATTCTGGCAAAGTAGGACCCAGCTCGACACCTTTGTGAAAAATAAAATATTTAACTGTGGTGACACATGACATAAGCAATTTAATCCATCTGTTATTAAAGCCAAATTTTGACAACATCACCTGCAAGAACCCCACTATATACGATCGTATGCTTTGCTCACGTCGAGTTTTAGAACTGCCGTGCCACACTTGCCATGTCTCTTTCTTTTCAGGTGATGAATGATCTCATAAGCCACCATAGAATTATCAGAAATCATTCTACCAGGAATAAAGGCGCTCTGTGACGGAGAGATCAGATCATTCAAAAACAATTTCAGCCGGTTTGCCAACACTTTAGCAACAATTTTGTAGAGCACATTGCATAGAGAGATTGGCCGGAGATCAGACATGTAAGATAGAGACTTCTTCTTCGGTATCAAAACTATCTGTGCGTGGCTCAAAAGTGTGGGAACAGTGCCATGGTTTAAAATTGAAAGGAAGTATGAGCAAACATCTTGGCCAACAATACCCCAAAACTTTTGGAAAAAAGCCGAATTCATCCCGTCCGGTCCAGGAGCTTTTTCTGGGTGCATACAAAACATCGCCTCCCTAACTTCATCACTTGTGAATATGGAAAGGAGTTCCTGATTTTGTTCGACCCTAATAGACGGCAGAGGGCAATCGTAAATTGGTTGTCCGTCACAACCTTTAGAGTAAAAAGATTCGAAAAATAGTTGGTCATAAGATCCTCCAACCCCGACCCCCATTCATGTCGTTGATCTGATGAATCTAGAGAGGAGTCAACCTTGTTCTTATTTCGGCGCGACGAACTTTGAGCATGAAAAAACTTACTGTTCATGTCTCCACCTTGTAACTAGAAAGATTTTACTCTTTGCTTCCAATAAGCCTCCATTGCCTCTAAACAATCATCCTGTTGTTTTATTGCTTCATTGTACAATAAAGCCAAGCGACTGTCCTTTTTGGACCGCAAAGAAGCAATCTTTTTTTTTTTTTTATCTTTTTTTATTATTGTTGTCATTCTGTGTCATATGATTCTTACTTGATTGCTTACCACCAATGCTTGAGATTGCTGCTTGTTCTACCATAAAAAATATATAGTTTGCAGTCTTATTTTTTTTCTGATAAATTTCACATTCTAATTATAAAAAAAGATGATCGAGTACACGAAACATCTTCCATTAGTAAGTTGAAGTTAATGTACACAGTCTCGTAATATCCACATCATAAGCGCAATAACTTTACCGTTTAAAATAGTTTAAAGCAACCCTCCTACATTCTAATTATAAAAGTTTAAAATAGTTAAACATTTTCTATATGATAAATTTTATTTAGAAAAGATAGTTTTAATAATATCCAATTACTCGAAATGTTAAATGGTTGGCAGATCAAATGTTATGTTAATAGAATAAAAAGTTATAATTTTGAATAGTTAATCTCTAAATTTTTGCCAAACCCCATACAAAATCATAAGATTCATCACTAATTCAAATATGCACTCACAAAGGAGAGATGAACATTATCATATAACACCCAAATTATTTTTCTGATTGTTTCTCTAGAGACCTTGAAAACTTGCTACAAAGATTATTTTAGAGTATTTAATTGCTAATAGCACAACCACATGTAGCCCATTTTGACCCTAGCAATTAACAATTCTTATATTTAATTTGCTCTATATTTTTTAGAAAACTGTATATATATATATATATATATATATATATATATATATATATATATATATATATAAATCAAATTTCATAGTTGAGGTTCAATTTCTTAACATTTTTCTTGAACTTCAATTCCATTGCTGTTTTCTTAAAAACGCTAGACTTGAAGCAAGTGAAAAATATAAATGGTAATGGATAGATACCGATTATTCCAACACAGTACTATAAAACTAAGAAAAGAATTCTGCACATGCCAGGCAGCAAAGGAAGGAAGGAAGTACATCTGAAATCATGATAATCCTGCTGCATCTGTGCATGTATCCGCAGTTACACATTCATTTGACATCACCCTGCACATTAGATAGTTGTGATAGGTCAATAACCCTTGCTAGCTAGTGCAGGCAAAATTTATAAGCAGGAGCGATTTTTTTTTTTTTTTCTATCCAATTTCTTGGGATGAGAAAGAAAACTTTATATAGAAAGAAGCTAAAATTTCAAAGGATAAATCACAAGCAAAAAAGATAATGCAATGCAATAGAATTGGAGAATCTACAAATATACAATTGAGCAAGCACTGAATGTTTTACAAGCGTTCATTGTTTCGACATGGAAAGACGAAAGAGGAAGAGGATAGTTTGTCACTCTATTATTATTTTTTTAATTTTCTCTTTTTAGGAGAAATAGTTTAATCCTTCCTTGCTTCCTACTTACAAGTGATAACCTGTCTTGGTAGGTAATATCCATGTTTGGCTAATGATGCACCTAAAACTAACACATGGTATTGGCAAGTTTGCAGATTTCTTGGGGTCGGTCTTACGGTTTTATAAAGAAATGAGCACACAGTGAAGTGAAGGAAGATTGGGTGGGAAACTTAGATAATCCACCACTGACTTTAACGAATTCCAATCATTTGCTAATCAGCAACTTGATACTATAATAAAAAAGGACGTATAGATGCTCAGAAACTAGTTTTCGGAGTTATTTTTTGTGTTTTTGAAATTCAGTATCATCAACCTGTCAGGAATGGTTCAAGTGGTAAACCACACTTGAGTTCAATAGACAACCTTTATCCGGTCTAGGGTTGGATCTATGGAAAAAGCACTTCAGGGAAGGAACAGTTCAAACTCCAAAAGAAGAATAGTCTTGTATCCAAAGGTTGTGGAGATGCTTGTGGTAATTTCAAAAAAAAGGAAATTCAGTTTAAGGAAGTGGTATGCTTGCATAATTTCCGGTAACTATCAGATAAAGGTCTGCAGGGCACAAACTGAAAACCCCTATCAGACGAAATCCAGGCTACTGTTTAGAAGAGACTTAACAACATTATAGGACTTCATTCAACAAATTTTCGTCCTCTATATCAGTCATCATACCTGGCAGTTTCCTAAACAGAACATTAATTTTGTTGCCATTGACAATTAAGCATAACAAATTGATTAATGAGTAAATTACTGCATTACAGGCAGCAACAAGTTCTAAAATGAGCAAAAACAAGCTTACCCATATAATTATATGTAAAATTCAACTGTATCCCTTCCCAAGGCAGTTTAGACAGCGCTGGACCCTGCAATACATGAGAAATCATCAATAAAAGCAACACAGAAGGCCATAACCTACATGGATGATAGGATAAAAATCATAAGATAACAAGGAATGGACAATCACTAACCTGTTACCTTCACATGTAGGGCAAAGGCAAGGGTTAACAGCAATAGGATCGTACAAAGGCGACCACTTTACAGTAGCATTGCCTTTGCACAACTTGCATATATAAAACCCTTTTCCTCTGCAAATCCCACAAGGCAATGCGTTCTCTTTCTATAAAAACACAAGCTCCAAAACAGAGAGAAGTGAAAAACTTTTCTTAGCAAATAAACAACAATAATAATGGCAAATGACAAATGACAAAGTTCTGGTTTTAAAAAATTTACCAGTTTGAGCTCAGCAGCGTAACGAAAAACGCCGATAGCGATAGAGGAAGTGATATTGATAACGGCCAAACCGCCCAAGAAAATAGCAGTTCCAGCAGCAAGCGACCGCAGAGGTTTCGGAATCATTTCTGGGTTCGAGATTCTCACGGGATTTTCTTCGAACAGTAGGAGTGCATGAAGCCGGATAAATTTGCCGCCAACACGTGCTGCGAGTGCGACCAGCAAGGCTATATCAAAAGCTACAGTGCTTTTATAGTTTTCTGATAATCATAGAACGCTACCGTTTGGAGTCAAACGCAACGGTGAGTGGCAAAAAGCTGCCGGCTGTAGCTGTTTGGATGATGTAAAGCTTAGCTTCGCTCTTTTATCATCGCTAATATTTAATGGGCTTCAAGGCGCTGAAATTCGAAAGGGCCTATAAATATTCATTAATAGAGCTATCATTTGGGTATTCCCAGGCCCATTTACAGACTTGTATTTTCAAGAAGCCGCCCCTCCCATCCCAACTCCTTATGAGTCGTACTTTCCGTTTGGACATGCGTCTTCAATCTTGGATCAAGTGGCATCAAGGTAAAATCCTCTCAATATTGACAACTTTAATTTTTCAATTCCTAACCTTATAACTAAAATTTATAAGGAAATCAAAATTACTTTTTTCTAAAAACATTTTAAAATGATTTTTTTTTTTCCGAAAACACAGTTCCAACCATAATGCTAAATAAATTTTATTAAAAAAAAAAAATACTTGCTCAAACTTTAGCAAAAGATACACTCTCATGTTGCTAATCAAGGTTGTTTAAGGTCAATTGTGGCAGTATTTTTTTAATTAAAAATTATTTAATTTTGACATATAAAAAATTTTTAAAAAGAACAAATTGTTATGCAGAAATTGATAGAAAATGATGGGAAAAAAAAATTAAATACGTTAGGGATCTTATTATGATATATGTGTAACAGCTGATCATGGAATAAATTAAAGAAATTAAGGGTTGATGCACAGTATTTGATTTTGTTCTGATCAAATGTCAATTTTAGACTTTTAGTGATACCAACAAAAATTTAATAATTAACAATAATTAAATTTTGAAATTTTTATTAAAATTTATAATCTAATTCCAATTTTTTTTTATGGTAAAGAATAAATAATTATTTTTTATTTATGTAGATGTAACGAACCAATGAATCAATAATAATAATACTGATCGAGATTGATTTAAATAAAAATAATTTAAATTCTTTAAATAAAAAGTTGAGTGTCGGATCCTTACTATGGATGAAGAATACAAATTAAAAAATAATAATAATATAAGATTCTCTTAAATAAAATTAATAGTTTTATATTATAATTCAATTGAGAAAACTTAATATTAAAGAAAGTCAAACCCAATTGAAGTTTGAAATAATTAAATAATTTGGAATTAGTTTAATACATTGAATCAAAAGCACATAATCACAAACATGATTTAATATTGGTATTGAAAATGTTTTCATAATTGAAAACATACTATATATATTTGTCTATAATTTGACTAATATTGAAATAGCTGCCAATAATCAAATCATGTAGTCTTCTTTGACATGCATGCATTTGACTTTAATTAATTATATATATATATATATATATATATATATATATATATATATATATATATATATATATTTATTTATTTATTTATTTATTTTTCTACATAAATTTGCTATGTCTCCATTTATCTAGACAATTCAATTGTTGAATTCAACCCTAAAAGCACAAAAATGAAGAGTTTCCACTTGTCTATATTTCTCATGACTATGCAAAGCTCACCACATGCACTGCCTTGTCTTAAGTTTGACCTCATTTGTTAAGTTTAATGAGTTGGATTGGAACCTATTTTTTTGCTTTTATAAACAAGCATTTTTTTAAATATATAATTCTATAAATAATTCAGTATAAAAAATAATAATAATAATTATAAAATTATAGTTGTTCATATGAGTTCAAACTAAAAGAAATACTGAACAATTGTTTTTAGACCCATATGTCGAAACTGTCCGTAAACAATTTATTAATAATATTAAAAAAAAAACCTTTACACTCTACTGTCTGAATGGATTACATCTCGTGATTATAAAAAAAGAAAAAGACCGGTATATACTTCCATATCCACAGTCCAACATTTTTCACTGAAAATTATGGTGTGAATGCTTCAAAAAAAACTACACATGCACTAAGTTATTACATGGTGTTGTGGGGTTGTCAGGTTGGCCATCTTCTGCTCAGTTTTTATATGTTAATTCTTGACTCTTTATATCATCTTCTGCAACTTCTTGTCTTTCTTTATTTTTGCTTCGCAACTATATATCTCTACAGTTTATATTTAATTCTCTTATTTCTGCCCATACCATAAATTAGATCATGCATTGCAATTTGTACGTTTCAAAATGATTTTATTAGATGTAATGAGATAAAGGGACATGGACATATGGTAGCAAGGTAGGGGGAGAAGAATGTATGGAGCAAGTGATGGAGCTTTGGGTTTTCCAATATGTTTGCCACTAAGCAGAACTGCAAATTTTGTTGGGTCTGCTAACTGAAAATGCAACCAAAAGTGAAAATGATAAGATCTTGCAGAGAAAAGTGAAGCAATGAAAGAAAAAGAAAACTTTATTATTTGTTTATATGAAAGATACAAATTAAGCAAAATCCAAATCAGAGTATTCACAAAGTTCAAATCCCATCAAATAGGGCACAAGATTTGATTTTATCTCTTCCATCAAAACCCATTTTATCTTTTTCTACTTTATATATAATATATTTTCCATCTTTTTTCTATGTTGCCCATATATTAAATGTCCTTTTTCTTAAAATGTTTTTTCAGTGGAATTACTTATTTATTTTATTCTTAATAAGGTTAATTCGATTAAAAATTTTAAATTTTTTCATTTAGTAACCCTATTTTATAAATATTTTTTTTACAAATTGAGCGGATCAATTCGCCATACCATGATTATTGTAGCGTTATGATAATTTTAAATTTTAAATTTTTAATTCTATAGATAAAATTTATTTAAAAATAAAATAGTCTAATTTTAAATTTTGTATAGGGATACTATTTTGATGGATTTTGTTATCAAATAGTAATGATTAAAATTTGTAAATGTAATTATTTAAGCACGAGGTAATAATCATAGAGAATGTGACATTAAAGCCAACAATAACCACACGAATTGGGCACTCCTTGCCATCTAATCAAACCTAAAATGAGATTAGGGGCATCATATTTTCCCATATAGGGTACTAATTAATTAATCATTCTAAAGTTGAAACAATTTTTAAGATTCTTTTAATGAGATTATTATGAATGAAATGATTCTTTCTCCATCTCTCTAGCTACGTTCTCTATTGTCGTTTGTTTTGAGTTGTTTGTCGTATGAAAAGAAGCTGGCGGTAATTCCATGGTCTTGCCTTTATTTTTTTATTATTTGTTAACTGTAAAATTTTATTACTTTACCTAAAACATCTAAAGTTTTATTTACTGAATCGCAATGCGATATAATTAAATGCATTGTTGGTAGTATTTTAATTATATTATATTATATTTCATTACAATTTGATAAATACAACTTTACCCTTCTAAAATTTGAAAGCAAAAACATGTTTTGAAATACTTCAAAATTTAATTTATATAGCGTAGGTAAAGAATAAAGCTATAAACCAATGCTTCAAATCAATATTCCTTTGAGTTTGCGTTTTGATTTTATTCTAAAGAATCATTTAGTGCCTCCAAATGCTAATACTAAAGAAAATGATAAGTCAAAATTCTCTTCACAAAGAGTTGATGGAAGTATTTCATTTCTCCAAGCAAACAGAAAGTTTATACACTCTACTTTCCGACCATCAAATGGTTGATCCTATTCACTCATGTGATTTAAATTTTGAAATTCAATTTTAAATAGAATTTTAATTTAACTTTGGTTAAGTTGAATTCAAGATGACATAAATTGTCATTTATGTCTCTCAACTTTGCGGGGACGTGTTTGTGCCCATTAAATTGCTTTTTTTTTGTAACTTTTGTGACCCTAAGCAAATTAATGATTTTGAACTAAAGTGCACTTGCGTTGATGTGTCATAAGAAGAAGATAGATATATTGAGAGAATAAGAAAGAGAGAAATTGAGAGGAGAAGAAGAAAAAAAAAAAAAAGAAGAGAGAGAAGCTGAGTGAGAGGATGAGAAATGAAGTTAAAATGATTTAATAATATAAACCTTCTCGCCACGCTGGATAAAGTTTAAAGGGTTCACATTCCTATATGCAATTTACATGACTTTTTTACAGCATATTAAGAGACAAATAAGGAGTTTCTACAAGATTAAAGGGCATAAATGACAATTTGAAGAAAATTTAGAAAGAAAATTATACATTCGGCCATCTTATTATGACCGAGTCAATACTCCAACATTGCTCTAACAATATGCCATAGTGTACAATTTAGAAGTAAAATTCTTATAATATTATAAGAATTTGATTTCGAGAAATTTCAAATTGATCACATTTGGTCCCCTTTAGTTCACATTTGGTCCCCTTTATTTCAAATTTATAATTGTTGATAGCATTAAAAAGAAGTAATTGAAAGCAAAGGAAATTGACAGGAAAGATTAATAAATTAGAGTACTATGAACGGTAAAATAAGTGGCATGTGGAGAGCCAAATGGACTCACAAGCATCACAACAACATCATAAAAAGATCATTACAATTTCATCTGCTAGTCTAAATGGGTTCCCCAAACCTAACCTATTCCACCTATTTATTTGAGGTGGCAATCAATATTACTCACGGGTGCTTCGTGTTATTCCTTCCTTCCTTCTTGAAGTGACATCGTTTAGACAGTAATACGACGCCGTTGGGATCAGCATATGCCTTTTTAGTTTTTAATTTTTATTAGTCAATTGCATGGTTGGAAAACGCATCTTGAAAATCGGTGCAAACGCAACGCTTTTTAAAGAGAAAAGAAGAAACGCTTTTTGACCGCGTGGCTTCCAGAAGGGACATTTTTGGATTTAGAATAACAAAAATGCCATGGGCACAGAATTTAAGGGACTAATTAAATTGGAGACTCTCACTAATTTTTATGCATTAAAAACCAAAAATAATGATGTCGTTTTACAGTCCATTGGATACCACTAAAAACTAAAAAGATAACGGTGATGGGTATCTCAGCATTCCTTTCTGGCAGTCACTTTTTGGCTAGAGAGAGCAAAGCCTAGTGCTTGTGTCAGCTGACTCTGCATGCCTTTCCTAATAAATACCTATCCCTCAATCAAATATTTTTTCCATTTAATTATTACAACCGAATAATTGCACTTATTATTCATTTATTTTGTATTCTAACCCATTAATTTTACAATATTAACTATTATAGTAATTTTTTTTTCAAATGAATGTTCTATTTTTTTTTCAAATGAAAAATTTTAACTCTTTCATTAAATTATACTTTTTGATATTTAAATTTATTTTTTTTTTTTATAAATATTGAAATCGCTTACTAATTCAACCCAGACTTTATTGATTGAGATAAGTTATTTTAGGATAGAATAAAGCCCTAAAATTCATCGCTTTTGATAAATGAAACATTAATTTAGTTTTTAGAAAAAAATTAACTTATCTTATTGCAAAATTAAAATCAAAATTACCTAAATAGTTAAATCCAAAATTTAACTAAAGTAAAATAAATCCATTTTCCAGTTTAAATCAATTTTTGCTATTGATAAAAAGAATTATTGTTGTTAGATTTTGATAATTAGAATTAAAATATCTGCAATTAAACATAAAAGTAAAATTAATCATTTTAATTAATTTTTAGTATTTTATTCTTCTATGTAATAATTAAAGCAGAATGTTAAAAAAAATTGGATAAAGTTTTCTTGGCAATTGTTATCTTTTCAATTATATATATTAACTACGTTAGACCTACCCTATTTTTTTCATAAAATATCTATTAATTTAAAAAAAGAAAAGAAAGAGACAAATAATGGCAATACTGAAAATTTGGTTAAAAAATAGGGGCATAAATGGGAAAAAAAGAAAAATAGGTGCTTTGCTAATTAAAGTTGCTATGGACTATATTTTCCAAGTCTATTAACAAAAGTAACAGTTTGTAACTTTCTTTTGATCAATCGCAATTATTTTTTCATGTGCTACAAAAACCCATATGGCTAACCTTCTAACTCCATATAATAAACTCTAAATCTCAAAAAACAATACAAAATCAAAACCTTCCTATTCTCTCCTCTCCTTCTCCTACATGCCCCAACAGTAACAATGGCCGCCATAACACTCAGAGATGAATCTGACTACGACAGTAGCTCTTCTTCAATAACCATACCTGACTCTAGCCGGAGCTGGATGAGCAACCTCAGCTTCGGTAGCCGCCGGAGCTCCATATCTGTCGCTTCTGAATCTTCACTCTCTTCTACACAAAAACCACACAAAGCCAACCAGGCTGCATGGGAAGCTATAAAACGGCTGCAGATAGCTAATGGCCGAGTTGGGCTCGACCATTTTCGTCTTCTTCGCCGATTAGGTAGCGGTGATTTAGGAAATGTGTATCTTTGCCAGATAAGAAACCCTGTAGTGGGCTTTCCTCAGTGCTTTTACGCCATGAAAGTCGTGGACAAAGAAGCTCTCGCCATAAGAAATAAGTTGCAGAGAGCTGAAATGGAGAAGGAGATTCTGGGCATGCTTGATCACCCTTTTTTGCCTACTCTATATGCTGAGTTTGAAGCTTCTCATTACTCTTGTTTGCTCATGGAGTACTGTCCTGGTGGAGATTTGTATGCTGCTAGACAACGTCAGGCTGGAAGACGTTTTTCCATTTCTTCTGCTAAGTAAGTAAGACTTTGTTTGATTAGAATTAATTAAATTGTCGACTACAATATTACCGAGTCAAAGCTGAAATTGGCTCAGTAGTGTTAGGAAACTAGTTACCATTTTTATTACCACTGAGCCACCTTTGTCTCGGTATAATTAGAGTCAGTATGGTGTTTAGCTGCAAGCATCATTATATTAAATCATCACTACCAGCTTTCTTCCATAATAATTTTTACATTTGAAATTTTAGGTTGTTTAAAAAAATAATTAAATTTATCAAAATTATAATAAATTAACTATATTACCCTTAATATAATATTAATTTTATAAGAAAACCATTGCATTGAAGTAATAATTACTGATCATATATAAAAAGAGAACATGAAAAAAAAAAGATTTATTACTCTTTCTAATCACAAATATTATAAAATGGAGATAGTAATTAGCATTTATCGACTTTTAAAGAACACAATTAGTGTGCTTGTACTTATTCTGCTTCAACATGAAATGAGAATGTGACTAATAATGACAAATAATTAGTCTTAATTAAACTAATTATTCTGTTCCATCAATTAGTAAACTAATTACTGTGAATTAATTATGTGCAGGTTTTATGCTGCTGAGACTCTCCTAGCCATAGAGTATCTTCACATGATGGGAATTGTTTACAGAGACCTGAAACCAGAAAATGTTCTTGTAAGAGAAGACGGTCATATAATGCTTTCAGATTTCGATCTTTCTCTCAAATGCGACGTCGTTCCAAGGCTCTTACAGTCATCTAAACCCAACAGCAGCAAAATAGAAGCCATTGATCAAGATAACAAGAACGAAGCTTGTTTTACACCATCTTGTACCACACCTATACAGCCTGTACTTTCTTGTTTCTCATCTTCAAGAAACAAGAAAAAGAAAGCGACAAGAGTAACAACGATAACAGAAAGAGTTGATAATCATCATCAAGATCATCACCATAAAGAAATTAACGATCCAGAATTAGTAGCAGAACCAATCAACGCAAGATCCAAATCATTTGTTGGGACCCATGAGTATTTAGCACCAGAAGTTATATCAGGGCAAGGCCATGGAAGTGCAGTGGATTGGTGGACATTAGGGGTGTTTTTGTATGAAATGTTATATGGAAGGACTCCTTTCAAAGGTGAAAATAATGAAAGGACCTTAATTAATATTCTTAAACAGCCCTTAACTTTTCCAAGAATTGTTGTTAGCAGTAACAAAGAATTTGAAGAAATGGTCAAAGTTCAAGATCTTATAAGCAAACTTCTTATCAAGAATCCCAAGAAAAGAATTGGAAGCTTAAAAGGTTCAGTTGAAATCAAAAGGCATGAGTTCTTCAAAGGTGTTAATTGGGCTTTGATTAGGTCAGTTAGGCCACCAGAGGTGCCTAATGATATTCGCAAGATTGATAGATCTGCTGCTACTTCTGCTGCTCATCCTCATCATATTCCAAAGTTGAGCAAGAAAGAAAGAGAAGCACCTTATCAGATCCCCTATCATCATCATTATCATCATCATTTTGATTTCTTCTAAACTAGAAAATGTAAATAAAAATAGGTAAAACAGGAAGAAATAATATATATATCATGTATGATACCAAATATTGATATATAGAGTTGTTTTCCTCTGTTTTCCCTACTTATTTGTGAGACATTTATTAATATAATTATAATATTATTTATTTTTTATCTAATAATAAAATAATCTACTTCATGCTAATTTTTAATAAGTACTTTCTTTTTTTAAAATATAAATCGTTTAAAACTTTTACACATGATTAAGTAATTAATTTTTTTAAAATATAACAAAATCAATAATATTTTTATTAAATTATTTTTATTGTCAAAATCAAAAGCAACTTATGAAAGATAGTCATTTATCCAATATAAATAAAAGTAATATTAGAAAAATATCATTTATTACCCCTTAAAATATTCAAAACAATTTATATTTCGGGTCAAAATAATCAGCTTAAAATGATTTATATTTTAAGACGGAGGGAATGCTTTATTTTTCTTTTTTTTTTTTAATAAATACTAAATAGATTGCTTTTAAAATTTATCAGAATAATTTTGGAAAATAAATAATTTTTTCATTTTAGTTTACATCTTGTGATAGTTTATGTTCATTTCATTGTAAATAATTTCAAAACTCTGTTTTTAGAGATAAAATTTGCTGAAAATGCCATCCATTTCTACTAATCCAACAATATATTAATATTAATACCTATAATTTACAAGATGGAATAATAATTAATTTTTTTAGGAAAGATGGGATATTAAATAATTAAAGGGCCATTATGGTATTAATTAATCAATATTTGTTGTTTAATTATATAAGAGATGTGATATTTAATGTGCGGGGCTTACGTGTAAAAGGAGAGGATCCCATAATTGTTGCAATGTGAGGCTCATGAGAAGTAAATGAAGTCATGTGATGACAATTATGGCAGCTCCTTAATGATGGATGGTAAATATTATAATATAATAAAAATAAGGAATGAAATCAATGGAACCTTTTCCTTTCCTTTCCTTTCCTTTCCTTTCCTTTCCTTCTTTTGTATTTAGTATTTACAGATTACCGATTTCATTGCAACGCGTTCACATGTCCTTTCACCGATTGTAGGAAAGAAACAAAAACTCCATCATTTCTCCCCGCTCCTTTCCTTTGCCTTTTTGTACACACATATTGGCAGAAGCAGGAAAAATGTTTAGTGCAAGGGAAATAGAAAAAAATCAATATTTTGTAAGAAAAATGTAAAATTTTCTATATTTTACAGGGTAGATTTAAAAAAAAATTTAAAATAGAGGGACAGGTGTCAGTACTAGCCACTCTCTAGTTCTGCCATAATATATGTGTATGTGCGTGTCGTTTAGCTTGATATTAAATACATATTTGTTTATTAGATACATATTTAAATTCAATTTCCGTAATTTCTAAAATTTTAAAAAAATATGGTATGATTAGTTTTTTTTACGTCGCATCATAAAAATAAGGAATAATTATAATTTTTATATATGAATTTTGCTTTTTTTTTCCATTTCGGTGCATGAGCAAAATAATTTATAATTTAGTGGATAAATTATTAATTTTTTAATAATTTAGTGAATTTTGTGTATGTTTATTACCGGAAATTCCAGTAAAATGACATGAGGCTATATATTCATTTGGGTTTTGATTAGTAGACGTCAAATAGGGTGCCACATGGATTTGACTAATTACAGATTCGAAATTACTAACTTAACCATTTCTCTAATACTCAATGCCGCCCAAACGATCGATTGCACTCCCAAAAATAAATTCAAATGAAATGCCCTTCACCCATCTCCTACAGTAGCTGTAGCTATCGAAGACCTATTTGAGAGCGTTACTGTATGGCAGTGCATTGAGTATTAGAGAAAGGGTTAGATTAGTTATTTCGGGCCTTTAGCTAGCCAAATCCACATGGCATCTTATTTGGCGCCTACTAATCAAAATTCAAATAGATATGTGGTTCACATCGTCCACTGAATTTTACACTTTACACATGTGCAAAATTAATTAAATTATTAAAAAAATGATAGTTTATGCATTAAATTATAAATTTTTCCATTCATCCATCAAAATATAAAAAAAAAACATAAAGTTCACATATCAAAATTGCAATTATCTTTAAAAAAAAATTATCATCAATTTACTAAATATTATTCAAACAAAAGATTACACCTATTGTGTACCCATATATTCGCCCAGCCCATTAGATATGGACATATAAAAAAATATATATATATATATATATATCAAAATCTGCTTCAATGACTAATCATATGCATAAAGATTTGTTGGAGTCTAATCAAAACCTTTTTGTAGATGGAATGGATGTATTTTCTAGTGCATGGGTATAAAGTTAATTTCAATAGATGATTTAGAAGTTACCAAAGCTTGCAGCTAGCTATGTTTGTACCATATATATGGTACAAACATAAAGTGATCATCTTGTCATAAAAGAAGCAATTGATTTTCTTCTGGACCACTTTACAAAAAGATCAATTCTAGTATATATATATTTATCTTTTTTTATTATAATTAATTTATAAATTGTCTATTATACTTTAATTAAAGTTAATTTTATTTTCCATAATTCTTATTATAATAGTTTAGATTGGTGGCATAAAATAGAAACTAAAAAATCAGTAAAAATTGAATAAGAAAGGGTAAATTGGACCAATCGCAACTACATTTGGAGTTAAAAGTTGTAAAAAATTATAAATTATGCTAAAATAAATATTTTAAATAAAATTTGTTTTCCAGCAGCCGATCAAACTGTCATATCGAACACAGTCGTAAAATAATAGAGTTAATTGGGGAAGAAATAACTAGATGAATTGATAGATGGAAAGAACGTCAAACCTCGAAGAGCATACAGTCAACGAGCTAAAAAGGTGAAACAAAGGAAATACCTTTCAACGAAAACCCAAATTGCCTGTGCCATTCACGGCAATTTTTGGACTGAAACTGCTGTACGCTTTGCCTGCACCACCATGCGCGCAACCCTTTTTTCATCTTTCTTGCTTTTGCCCATTGAGAAAGTGATGGGTTTCGTTTATCTTTTCTTTTTTGTTCATTTTATAGATATACGCCCCAAGACTTCAGTTGACTTGTGAAATCATCCAAAATATCCATCGCTGTCTTTAGCTGAAGAATTAGAAGGTATAGAACGGTGACAAAAACAAATTTCCAAAAAAAAATATATATATATTTTATAGTAAAAATGTAAAATTTTTTAATTAATTTGATTTAAATTAAATTCAAATTGGAAATATCTGAATCATGTAGATGATAATAATAATAACAACGTTAGCGCAAAATCAGCCACAAACAATCCTAATTTACAGGAAAAAGAAAGAAGGGCAGAAGCATGCTAAGTGGATATAAATAAAGATGCAGGCAGCTAATTAAAGGGTTCAAATTTTGCATATAGCTTTTGACTTTTGGAGTGAAAATTACCTCTTTCTTCTTTTCTTTTTCATTGGTCTTCTAGCATGCCTCTTGTCATGGTGAAAAACTCAAGGTTACAAATCGGAAAAATGTCACATTCTAGAGTCTTGAGGGCAAACCTTGTAAAAATACATGCTGTCTACATTTTTAAAAAATAATTATTTTTAAAAAATACTTTTAATGAGACCCTGCTTAGTGATAGGAGTGATAATCCAGGTCTCAGGTTTAATTTTTATTTATGTAATTATTTAATATAATTTGTATTCTTCTCTTTATGGGTTGTAATATCTTTTAATAGGCTGATTGAAATTGTTGCAATTCTTGTCAATAGTGCAAAATGTATAATAATCATTACATATAGCAATGGGGATGCATAAAAATGATAAATTTTTATTGATCAGTGATAATTTTAATTCGTAGCAGATAACAGAAGAATTGATTCAGAGTCCATTCAGTATTTACCAAATGACTCCTTGACCAAGTTAGAAACTGAAGATTGGATAGTTACCAAATCCTAAATGACATAAGAAATTCGAATAGTGTTTAAATTAACGCTTGATAATGACTAGTTAGAGGAAATCATTAAAGATCAAGATTACTGTTCGGCATTTATGGTTGAATCCGTACTTAAACAGTTATAGTCAAAATTATACCATAACTAGAAAATTAAAATAGAGAATGTATCATCTGAAAATAAATTAATCATCCACTTGGTGTATTCCTATAATAATTTTATAAAATATTTTATTTTTTAAAATATCATTTTTCATTAAAATGATTTAATTAATAAAAATGTTTAATTTTCACTAATTATTTTAACACAATAAGCATTAAAAAATTTTAAAAAGGAACGATTTCCATACGTTATTTTTTTTAGAATAAACGGAGCCAAAGAAGAGGACAAGGATATGCAATCTCGGATAAAGAAAAAGAGAATGATAAGCCCATAAGCCCAAATTTAGAATAACAAGCCCTTCATGCTTGAACTCTTGGACCAAATAGTAGGCCCAACACCTCAAAAATTAATTAATAATTAGCTGACCAAAAAGGCAAAGTAAAATCCAACAATTGATTAATTGCTTTAATTATTGAAGAAAAACACTGCCATCCCCATCCATGTATAATGAGTAAAGACTAAAGAGACAGTCCACACCCACACCCACCCAACCCGAAAAAGACCTAGCTCTGTGCAGTGCAAGCAGGCGATCCATCAATCTAGGCCGTCCATAACAAGACATGTGTACTAATCTAATGACAGTTGCACCACCACGCACATGAAGGGCGATCGACTACCCATGGTTTTTTAGGCTGCTTTATACTAAACCAGTGGCTCTGATCAGTGAATCAAGAAAAATAAAAACAGAGTTTCCACTTTCAAGAAATGAATTTGTACCTGAATATATTATTAATTGACTATTTTTATAGATTCTCTGTTTCGACAGTGTAGAACCCGAGTGGATAATGTTCATATTTTATAAAAATATTATGCTTTATGGATATGATTTATGATATGAAATGAAAGTTGCGAGCTTTAGAATGGGGCGGTGACTCTTTTTTTAAGTGAGATCGCAAGTTCTGTTTCCATAATTATACAAAATTTTATCTCTTAGTGGATCAATGGCCGAGAAGAGAATTTTGTCCTAACTCAATAGTTACTGTGTCTACAATCTATGTGCCTAGAAATATTTTCCACTTTGCTTCCAAACTGTTCCTTCCGGTGACATCAAACACATACCGTTGCCTCTTACGAGTCTAAAAGTTTGAAAAAAGAATGTACGTAAAAAAGAATCAAACCGACAAAAACAGAAAACAAGTGACTCCTGAAAGAAGAAAGAACTTCGGATTGAAGTGAAACCATCAAACTCTACCCATAACACCTGGGGCTCTCTTTATCCAGAGCTGCTTATAAATATCCAACCAAGTCTCACTTCCTCTTCCTCGCAGCTTCAACAATCACCAACCCCTCTCTCTCTCTCTCTCTCTGTACTTAATTAATCTCTCCCTTTTACTTTCTAGTTATCTTGTTTAAGTTCCTAATGGCTAAAGCCAATGTAGCTCAGTCTCCTCTTGAGAAAACTAGCTTGGCATCTCTAGACCAAAAGTTGGCCATGGCAAAACGCTGCTCTCATGGTATTAACTCCTCTTCCTTTCTTCTTAATCTCTGTATTTTTGTAGGGTTTATTTCAATGTATACAATTATGAGTTATCTTAATCAATTACATGCATGATAATTTATTAGTTATCTTAATTAAGTTTTCTAATTATTCATTAATTAAGGCTTGATAATAATTAAAACATGTTCTGATGGATGAGCAGAAGGAGTAGTTGCAGGAGCTAAAGCAGCTGCTGTTGCTACCATTGCCACTGCCATTCCAACTGTAAGTGATTATCTTCATTATTTCTTTAAAATTTATTTGTTAAGAAAAAAAATCTGCATATTAAAAATGTTTTCAGATTTTATTAAGTTCTGTTTTGATATGTAGCTTGCCAGTGCAAGAATGCTGCCTTGGGCAAGAGCCAATCTCAACCACACTGCTCAAGCTCTCATAATCTCCACAGGTCAATTAGTTACCATCTAAACAGTCATTAATTATATATATATATATATATATATATATATATATATATAATTGTTATTTTTCCTTGCTAATGAAATTAATTCACTTGCAGTTGCCGGAGCAGCTTATTTCATAGTTGCTGACAAGACTGTCCTGGCAACAGCAAGAAGAAACTCCTTCAATCAGAAATCTAATATTGAGGCATAAATTCACTGATGTTTGATTTCAGCTTAAGCCTTTCTGTTTCAATTAATATAAGAAATCCTTGTTATGAACTTTTTAAGTAAAGAAGGGCTTTTCATTTTATGAGCATTTCTGTACTGAAATTACCATTCAGCTTAAATGAGAATGAGAAATTATGTTTAACAACAAAAATATTATATTCTCATATTACCAGTAGTCTTTACATGAGCAAGAACCATCTTTGAAATGATGGAAACGCTTTCTATCCCTGGCAATAATTTCTCTATTGAAAATCTTGGAAATTAACTTAGTAGCAGAGTGACAATTTCCACATACACGAAGGTTCTTCACTATTCTTATAGTTGTTCCTGGTTTTGTACTGATCAAGCCAAAAGCTATGGCTAATTTCTCACTGTGGTGACTCAAAACTCCTTCTTTCCACTCCTCATCCATATCATACAGTACCTCAGATGTATTCGGTACAAATCCTGCCTTCTCCAAAAGGGTATCTATTTCGTCAAGCATATTGTAAATTTCTTTGCTCTGGGGATGTAACTTGTCGCCAACAACAAACTCATGAACTACACTATCTACCTCAATAGAGCTACAACCAGGAACTTTCTTCAATCTCTTATCGTTTAGCATAGTTCTTATTTTTGCTACATCATCCCATCTTCCAGCACTTGCATAGATGTTCGATAAGAGTACATAAGCCCCAGGATTCTCAGGCTCTAGTTCAAAAATTTGCTTTGCAACATATTCAGCCAATTCAATGCGTCTATGAAATCTACAAGCTCCAAGCAGAGAACCCCAGATGGCCCCATCTGGTTTCATTTCCATATTCTTCATCAAGATTTCGGCTTCATCAAACAACCCAGCTCGGCCTAGCAGATCGATCATGCATCCGTAGTGTTGCAATTTTGGATAAATGTTGTATTGTTGGATCATTGAACTAAAATACTGGCGACCGAGATCAAGTAAACCAGCATGGTTACATGCAGATAATACACCAACAAATGTGATATTATCTGGCATGAATCCTTCAGTAGTCATTCTTGAGAAAAGATTAAGGGCAATATCTGCATGCCCGTGCATAGCAAACCCAGAAATCATTGCATTCCAAGAAGCCAAGCTTTTAGGATTCATTTCATAAAAAATTTGTCTAGCTGCCTCTATATTACCGCATTTTGCATACATGTAAATGAGGCTTGTCCAAAGTGCACCATTGGCCATTCTTTTTCTGTTCTTGTCTATATAAGCATGAATCCATTTTCCAAGCCCAAGAGCACCCAAGTTAGCACAAGCTGGAAGGATGCTTAATAAGGTCACATCATTAGGCTCTAAATTTGATTGTAACATTCGCCTAAAAAGCTCTAATGCCTCTTTATAACAGCTCATTTGATTATAACCGCCAATCATAACATTCCATGAAACCACATTCTTATTTTCCACACTCTCAAACAAATTTTTAGCTTTTTCCAAGTCTCCACATTTAGCATACATATCTACAAGTGCATTTACAAGCTTAATATTTGATCCAAGTCCACGCTCTTCAATCCAAGAGGATACCCAATTACCTACCTTAATGGATCCGGACTGAGAACAAGCTGAAAGAACGCTAAGCATGGTACTCATATTTGGTGTTACACTTGCTCTACGCATCTCTTTAAACAATGCTAACGCCTCTTCGAATTGACCACTCTGAGTATACCCTGATATCATAGCATTCCAGGACACCACATCTCTAACAGGAATTTCATCGAACAGTCCTCGCGCTTCATCCATGAAACCCCTTGATGCATACCCTGTAATCAAAGCCGTGAAAGAAACAACATCTCTCATAGAAATTTTGTCAAAAATCAATCTTGCATGCTCTAATTCACAATTTTGAGCATACATTGTAATCAATGAAGTATGTACAAAGGCGTCATTTTCAAGTCCAAGCTTCAAAATATGTGCATGGATCTGTTTCCCTTCATGCGTACCCGCAATTTTTGCACAAGACTTCAAAACGAAAGGAAAAGTATAAGAATTTGGATTCACACCTGATAAGATCATATGAACATAGTACTCGATAGCTAAAACTGGGCATTCACTTAGTGAGAATCCCCTAATAATATTATTCCAAATTACTTGATTAGGTTTTTCAATAGTATCGAATAGCAAAAGCGCATAAGAGAGATCACCAAACGGTGAAATGGCGCAAAACTCGATGAGCTTACTAAGTGCAAATTGGGTTTTGTGGAGACCAGTTTTGATGATTTGGGAATGAATTTGTTTAAAAGTTCGAAGGTTTTTGCACTTGGAGAGAAGGATTAGAGATGGATGGTTTTGAAGAATCTTGTACGGAGGATCTGAGGATGGAAAAATATGGAGAGTTGTGGATGGAATCGCAAGCGAAGACGAAGACAACACCATGATTGTGTGTTGCTGTTGTGAAGAAGAAAATGATAACGGTAAACTGGCTGGTTTTGTTCTGTTCTGATATTCGGAATACCCGCCAAAAATAAGCATTGGGCTTTAACTAATATGGTGTTGGGCAAATAGTGAATCCACACCATGCTCGGCCCAAATTGATCAAAATATATATTTTTTTTATATAAATCACTTCTATTTAAACCCTATTATCAAGATCGACCCACATGAAATATTTTTTTTATTAAAAAAATATTTTTTATTGTCTTATTTTCTTGAACATTCCAAATAATGAAAAATTAAGGACAATATATTTTTATAAATTATTTTATGAAAATAAACAAAGCTTAAGTTGAGATGAATATTCCAAAGAATAAAACTTTATAATCAAAATGGGAAAGAAATGCCAATTCATGAAGCAAGAAAAAGAATATTCAACATACAAAAGCAATGGCTATTTTTCTTGCCTAATCCTTGAAAGATGATTCTCTACAGTATTATTGAAATTCTTTTGAAAGCCTTCATAAAAAGATAGAATAAAGGACAAAGATAGTATAAGGTATATTTTTATGTTGGAAATATTCAACATTTTTGGCTCATTTAATTGGCTACAAAGCTAAATTTTGTAAATCTTCATCATTAATTAAAATCAAATATGAACTGTTATTGCAGGATGGTCTTGTTTGGACAATTTAATTTTTCATGTTTGAATCTTAACAGCTAGTTTATGAATATAATTTAATATTAATTTTGGAACATAGAAGCATGCATGAACTCCAATATGTTACATTTTACATGACAAGCATAACAAATCCTATAATGTTTCTTCTGGCCGCCGCAATCCAAATTATATTAATTTTGGAACATTCCCTTGTGAAAATGACTGGAGATTAGCTAGTAAGGTGCATGTTTTCTTCTAAGTCAGCATGCTAAAAAAATTGAATACAACAAAAATAAGACAGTATATTTCTTGAGTTAGAAATTAAGTTGATACGTATAATCATTAGTTATTGATATATGAAACTAATGAATGTTTGAAAATTATTAATATAATATCCTGATGTAAATTTAAAATTAACGGGACATTTGTACGATTGCGAATATAATAAATATAAAACGTGTAGCTACTTTTGAATTATTGCAAAAGAAGGAATCAAATGGAAGGAAAGAGGAAGATGGAATTGGACATGCATCATATATAATTAAGGAACCGATTCCAAAAGTGAAAATAATTCACAAAGAAAGCTTCTTGAGCTTTTTTATTGCACCATGTGCACCGGAACTACATAAAACCTACTCATCACTGCTTATGCAACATGGTGGCATCATAGACAGTAAATTTTTTGTCTGGAAATAACTTGGAAAAGCCTACTTAGTGAAATATACCATTCGATGGGTAAGTTTAACTTCTTGTAATAACACATATCTGCTCGAGAATAATTAAAAAAAAAAAAAAAAGAACAGAGGAGAATGTACGTACAAGCTTATCTAAATCTCTCAGAAAATACCTAATAACACCATTCCTTGTGCACATATGGTGTTGTTGGTGTTTGTTTGAGGCCATAAAAAGTATAAATAGGGCATCCTTATCTCAACCTCTGAAGTCACAAACTCCATTTTTTCTGTTTTCTTTTGCGCCTTTCAGGTAAGCTTTTTCAGCTTTTGTCTATTTCCTTTTTTTAGATCAATTATGCATTACTGATATGAAACTGGAGGACCATTATAGAAGATTGATAGTTCCAATTCTCTTAATTAATATAAATCTCAAAGAAAAAAGTATATCAGTGTTTCGTTTTGAGTTCTTTTAACTACTGAAGCGTAATGTACAGCAAGGTTAAAGGAGAAATGAGTTGGAGTGGAGGAGACTGGATGTGCTCAGTATGCCAATACCGCAATTTTAGAAGACAAGAAGCATGCCAAGATTGTGGGTACCCAAAATACGATGGCCCTGATCCAGCAAGTTGGACTAGGGTGTTGCCTGGTGACTGGTATTGCACTGCCCTTAACTGTGGAGCTCACAACTATGCTAGCAGGCCAAACTGCTATAAATGTGGTGCTTTTAAAAATGGTTATGTCAGTCACTGTGGAGCTAGCATCTATGGATCACAACCACCAGATCAATCTTTTCCTCCTGGATGGAAACCAGGTGACTGGATTTGCCCTAGGTCAGTTCTTAAAAATATTTTTATTTTTCCACATTGGAAATTTTAAAGCAATTTGTCTTATAATGCATGCATGCATGCTTGGTTCTTAATATAATTAAAAAGCTTACCGGAGCAAATATTCCCCGAGGATGTCAATGATAATATATATTTTTTGTTGACAGAATGGGATGTGGAGAACATAATTATGCTAGGAGAACTGAATGTTACAGATGCAAAACGCCAAGAGATTTTGGTAGGTTGTTTACATTAAATACTAATAACAATAATTTATAAAAATAATGACTCTAATTCTTTTTTTTTTTCTTTTTTTCTTTTTTTTTTTTATGTTTGAGTCCAGGTGGTGCAGTGCAATGAAATTTCCAATTAGACAAATATGCCATGCAATAATGTTATTATTAAGTTAATTTTTTTTCTCTCTACTTTTTGATTACTCAAACATGAACTTTTCTATATACCAATATTGTATTTGCTCTGACAACAGTTTCGAACTTCTTTATATGAATAATAATAATAATTATTATGTTTTTGTTTTTGGCAAGTTATTGCCGGTGTAAATTTAATTAAGTTAACAAATTTTTTTTGGCTTTTGCTCTAATTAATTAAGTTGCATTATGATGCTTAATATATATTTATTACTATTTGTATACGTAATATTTGTCACACTTAGAATTTTCAATTATTACTAATTAAAATAATTAGTATGTTTTTGCTTCATATATAATATAAGAATTAAAGCCAATAAACAAATTATTACCGCTTTATTTATTCTATAATTTTCATTAATTAAAGAACGCAAAAGATTATATATTTCTACAATAAGAAATTAATTTTAAATCAAATCATTACTAGAACTTAATTTGAACATATACAAAATTGGCTTGAGACAGTATAAAATGGCATTTCCAAAACTTATAACATGCTATTGGGTCACCAAACTGGATTGCACGATTAATTTTCTGGGCCTGTATACAGACAATTAACAGGCCCATTTGAAATCCCTTACGAATTTCCTTAATAATTATTAATTAATTAATTACTTAATACAAAATTTTTTTGATTACTTAATAATTAATTCTGATTTTCAATTAATTATATATACGACAAGGATAATGATATATCCATGTGTCTTTTAACTTTTTATCATATTAATTTATTGTATAGATGAGTTCGTACACTAAATACGAATAGATCTGATTATCAATATCAGTAAATTTCTAGACGCTTGATTGATCCATCAACACGGTGCTGTTTCTTTCGTTTTCTTTTCCTTTTTTTTGCCTAATTACGAGAATACCAAAAATGAAGATTTGAGTGTCAAGAGGGAAAAAGATGTATAGATAATTCATGATTGAGAGCAATAAGATTTGAGTTTTATTCTATCTGGCTAAAGATGGAATAAGAACATATTGGCCAATTATTGATCTCCCCCTGCAAACAGATGGAATTAACAAGTCGTTTTCTCCCTTTCAACACCTACCATTACGATTGATATATATACCCACACACTAATTAATTCCCTTAATCATCGATTATAAAACATTTATTAATTCGTATTAAATAAGAAAAATGTACGGAGATAAATAATTTTAATTTTTTAAAAAATGTATAAATATGAATTTAATCTCTAAAAATCGCATTTACTAGAAAAATCGAAAATTTTTACCCTTTTGCAGTTTGAAAGAAATATTAGTGTACATTGGAGGAATACGTCTTGATTTTAATGGGGAAAAGAGACTAATAAATAAGAAAAATGTCATTTTTTATCAACATTTAGGCATAGTAAGTGATTTGTTTATTAGGTGATAATGTATTATTTAAAGAAATAGATAATTTTAAATAAATAAAAGCCATGGAATTAAGAATTGATGGGAAAGAATATTCAAAATTCAAAAGCAACGGCTATTTTTGACAAGAAATCTCATCCGTAGCTCCCACCCATATATATATAAATAAATATAGGGATGTGGATTCTCAACAGTATTATTGCAAAGAAAGAAATGGACCGCTTGTGAAAGCAGTCATAAACATAGAATAAAGGGTTAAAAGATATTCACCATGTCTGGTAGAAATTTGTGATTAGGATTCCTACTTATCGATGCACTAGGTCAACACGCAAGCATATCTCATCCTACTTGGCACTCAATATGTTTGCCATATCACCATCCTCTGGGACCCTCCCTCTGAACCTCTCACAATTTTTGTATACCTTCAAAAAAGTCAAAATATTATCATTATTTTTTAAATTTTTGTACGTTATTGCTAGTGTTTATAGTTAGAGAAAGAAAATTGCGAAATAATGTATTAAAATATTTTCTCTTTTGGTCTCGACCACTTGAAGCAGATACATGAATTTACATACCTTTGGAATATTGGAGTTAGAGAAGGCATGCAGCTTGACTAGCTATTCATGTACTTACCCATTTCATAATCTGATAAAATTAAATAACTAAATATAGGAAATTAAAGTTCATGGGCATGTTGGGCTGCTTAGTTCCACTGGTCTCAATCTAAATGAACAAAGGAATATTAATTAATTAATTAAATTCCAAATTAATTTTTTTTTTTTCCGGTCCAAAGCAGCCTAATAAAATCCAATATGCTACTTTTTCCACTATTTTAATCACACCTTATCACATATCCAATTTTATCCACCCTCTCGCAGCATCGGTTCGCCGCGGCTCAAATGGAAAATAAATGGACGAGTTTTGCTAGCCTTACCTGTCTGTGATATTCGAAGAACCCATGTTAAACACATGGCGGCCTGCAATTGGGTGGGAATAATAATACGTTAGTACCGACACGTGTAGGACATTCAAGTGGTGTAAGAAAGGAATTTTGTTATTATAGACACATGAGCATATACACTACTACAGTGACTAGATGGAAGAGGTGGACAATGGACATATGAATCTTCTCCTTATTTTTGCTTTTGAATTATTGTAAAGTAAAGGAATCAAAAACAAGAAAGAAAAGAATTTTTCAATGGATGTGCCATTATAAGGAACTTATTCCAAATGGGGGAGGAGAAAGGAAAAATTATTACCCATTTTTAATTTTGCCATTTAGCTTCACCATGCTCACCTGCCTATATAAAACCTGCTACTCAAAAGGTTTTATCTGCCACGTGGACCCAATTCATTTCTATCATACGTCCTATACTTCCATGTCAGCAATTATAGGCAGGGGCCTCTTTCTCCATCACTAAAGATATAAATGGGAAAAAAAATTAAAAACAAATAATAATAAAATTGACAATTCTTTTTAAATGGTAAATAATTATTAGTATAGCAGAAGAAATTATGTAAACTTTCTATCTTAAGTATAGTTATGGCCACCTCTCTTTAAATGTCAACATCCTCTTATGCCACCTAACTACCTAATTACTATAAATGGACATCGACAAAAGAATATTAATCAGAAATGTTTTCTCTAACAAATAATATTAATAATTAGGATTTCGGGAATCATATAAAGTTAAATTATATATAAATAGATATTTATTTGGAATTTCACATTTTGCCCATGAAAGTTTTAAAAAGGTAAAGCATTAAATTATGATAAACAAATCACTTTCCAGTTTTAGCCTTTTCCATTAATATAATAAAAAGTATAAGTCTCTGTCATTTTATCACAACCAATGTTAATAAAAAATAAATTTTTATAAAAAAAATATTAGAAAAAAATAATAAAATGAGAATAATATTTAAAAATTCTTTATTTTTATTGAGTCGGTTCATTTGTAAATATATAAATTTAGTATATATGATCTAATCGGAAGAGAAATTATGGATGATATTATCATTTAATTAATTATATTATATTTCATAAATTTTTATTTGCATCAAATATGAAAATATAAATATTAAGACGTAACGCATTATTTTTATTTTGATATTAAGTATAGCCATAATGTCTGAAAATGCATTAGGAGAAAGACATTATTCTTTGTACATATATATAATTAAGACATGATGCATGCCAAGCAGCACCATATAAAAATAAACCAATATCGGCTCGGCATGGCCAAGTTTGGTGGCATCTACCTTGCACTTGCAGCGACTAAGCATGCAGGCAGGCAGGCAGGCAGGCAGCCAACCAGCATTTCAATCCAAATTTATCTTGTATCATAAAAAGAAAAGAGTTTCGTTTTGTCTTTCCTTCTGATTTATAAAATAAAGACGATGGTAACATGCAATATATAATCTCACGAACAAAAATAAAATCACAAAATATACAAATTTATCCCGTCTTTTTTTCATAAAAAAAACCTAGCAATACTCTCAAATTTATCTTTATATTTTTCAAAAAAAAAAAAAAAAAGCTAACGGGCATTTTCAATTTTTACTTTCACTTAACTCATTGAGTTGAAAAATATAAAAATTATTATTTTAAAAATTACAGTAATTATTTATTAAATTAATATTAAAAATCCTAAAAATTATGATTACAACGGCGGAGAAATATATAACATTATCAAAATTTAATTTTATAGATATTCATTATATTACGGTCAAGTTTGGAATGTTATAAAATTATTTTTAATGAAAAGTAGGAGAGGTGAATTTATACATTTGACTAAATAAAAATTATATATTTGAGAACAGTTTGAAGATGGGGATATAATTGGAAATTTTTATGAAATATGTGTGTGATGCATGCACTAACCACTTCCAACCTTGAGGAGTACCTCTATCCTGCCACATCAAGAATAATTTCTGAAGAGGCAGCAGGGCAGAGGTTATCTAAAATGTTTTCTTGGAATCCCAACTTAATGGAGAAACAATCACAAGAAAGCCAAAAAAATAACGATAAGAAAAGGAAAAGGAAAAAAAAGAAAAGAAAAGAAAACATAACGGTCCCACACATGAACTGCGCGCGGCTTCTTGACAAGTATATAAGGCCATCCAATCCAAGCTTTAGAGATACCAGATGCATCCTCTTCTTTTCTGCAACTGCAATACACCCAGCTTCTAGCTTATTCAATCTTCTCTATAACTTCTATAAACACCACTGCTGCTATTCTTTTTCAATTTCCTTAATTAAGGTTAGCCTTCTTCAGCTTTTTTTCTCTTTTATTTTATATTTTCAGACCTATCTATCCTAGGATATTATTGAACTAGTCTCCACAGTTGTTTCAAGTTCAAATTTCAGCAGAAAACTTATATTAATCAAATCAAAAATAAAAATAAAAACTTGGGTTTCCTAAAATTTCATTTCTTGGCTTATGATAGAAGGAGATCGAACTTAAAACAAAAAGCTTTTCTTGGATGAGCATAGAAATGGGTATTTTTAGTTTAATAATTTGCATAATTCTTCTTCTTCTTCTTCTATGTTCTTTTTATGCAACTGACTTTCAGGATTAGGTCTCTCATTGTGGCTCTAATGGATCTTGTCAAGACCTATTTAGCTAAAATTGCTACTATTTCTGCAGCAGATAAATCAGGAGAATGAGCTGGAGTGGAGGAGACTGGATGTGCCCTGCATGCCAACACATAAATTTCAAGAAAAGAGAAGCTTGTCAACATTGCGGTTATCCAAAATATGGTGGCCCTGATCCAACAACATTCATATATAAACGGCCTGGAGACTGGTATTGCACTGCCATGAACTGTGGATCTCACAACTACGCAAGCAGGTCAAGTTGCTACAGATGTGGTGCACTGAAGAATGATTATGGAGGTGGCTATGGAGGAGGTAACATGTACGGATCTGATGCTTCTGTTCCTCCTGGTTGGAAATCTGGTGATTGGATTTGCACCAGGTCAGTCAATTAGATACTGATTCACAATGCCTTGCATTTCTTGATCCGTTCAATTCTTGATTCTTGGTTAGTTAAACAAGATTGGAGAAATATATCAACCTGCATTCTTGATCTTATAAGACTCTGACCTGATGTTATTTATTTGACAGAATGGGATGTGGAGAACATAATTATGCTAGCAGAACAGAATGTTACAAATGCAAAACACCGAGGGATTATGGTACGTAACTTGGACATAGTAATCCCAATCTTTCTGCTTGAAAAATATATGTTCTTAATATTAATTTCTTTTCTGTGTTTTTCCAGGTGGTGCAGTTTAATTAACAAAGAAAATGCAATTAGTTGTCATCTCTCCCTTGTATTAGAAGACTAATTAATAAGCATTATTACGATAATCGCGGTCGAAGACCCTTTCCATGTGTTTGGATCAGGAAGGGTTAATTCTGGCTTTGCCTATGATTATTGGTGTTCTTTACATAGAGCTTATGGAACCCCTTCCAATTTTCCTTTTTTTTTTTTTAAAAAAAAAAAAATTGCTTTCTTCCATAATTGGACAGAACATGTTTCCAATATCCACCAAAAACACTCTTTCTTGATTTGTGTGTTCATGTTAATTGGGTTGCTTCCCAATTTGAGGTGGTCCAACGAATGTGTGAAGAGAAAATTTCAAGTCTCAATCATGGACCGCCATTAGAGCTTTGGACTCAACAAAAATAATTTACAGAAACAAAAATGGAAAATAAGTTAAAGAATTGTCAAGGGCATAATAGATTCAAGGAATCTGTGGAATTGTTCACTTCAAAAGATAGTCTTTTTTCTCTCAGATCAATAATTTAGTATCCCCTTTAAGCATCAAATATCTCTAAGAACTATAAAAATTATGCAGATAAGAACCTGATCCTCACTCTTTAAAAGCATAAATTATTCTACTAGCCAAGTTCCAAAAGCAACTAAATTTATCTCCAACTTTAATTTCCTTCCTTCCCTTTTCATGGATGGTTACTATCACCCTCAAAATTATTTTTCACTTGTGAAAAAATCTCTATTATTATTTAAATTAGTCATAAATTGTAATTCACGCTAAATGACATTAGAGCATGAAGTATTCAGATTTACTTAAAAGAAAATTTAGTATTTAAGCTATATTTGGCAACAGCCTTTTAAACAGTTTTAACATTTTAAATAGGTTTTGAACTAACTTTTAGAGGGTAAGGTACTGTTTTATAAAATTTTTAGCTTTTCTTTTTAAATTACTCAAACATTTAACGTTAAATATTACTAAAATATTTAATTTTACGGAATAGAGCCTAAGCAAGAAAGGATCCCATGTTAGCTACAACTTTTAATTTGGTTAAATTGGATGAGCCAATAGCAATAACTAATTATTGACTTTTAGTGGGGACATGTTTCCTTTGCCTCCCATCTACAACCCCATTATAGCTTTTAATATATTCTTGGCTTCCTTTTCGCTAGCCATGATGTTACTTCATATGCTTTTGAAGATGTTCAGCTAAGGACATTATGCCAATTTCATGTGAACAAGTTCCCTTAGCATATATATATATATATATATTATTTCCATTTATTTTTCTTTTTTTTGGTAAATAAAGAGCAGAAGAAAGACTAACTAAAAACAATTTGGATGTGTTAAGTTAAACACTATAACATCTACATCAAATGAGGTGCTAGCTGAAATGTTAGTTTAATTTTGCCGAATTTAATGTTAGTTAAACATAAGGTGAAAATAATGTATATAAAAATAAGTAAACTTTAGACTAACAACGAAGCCTTTTGAGAGTGATGACTCTCGTGAACAAAATCATGCAGGTTGGAGCCAAAATGGATTAACCCAAAGCGAATAATATTTTGATGATTTTTTCTTTTGAGAACTCAATTTTTTATTGTGTGTATATTGTACTCATAGCACAAAGCAATTCGATTCAATTAAGATTTGAATTTACTTTTTTTACATTTTTAATTATGATTTGTTTTTTAAAACTTAACTTCAAATGATACATTTTATTTTCTATAATTTTTCTAATTGAGTGTAAACAAACTAATCTAGACAATAAGCCCAATTTTATTTATCAAATTCGTAAATCAAGTATTGTTTAGTTGGTCTTTTTATTTATTTAAAAATTGAGATGTATTAAGTTTGAATTTTCAATTTTCACCGATTTCGTCAATCAAAAGAAGGAGCTACCTTTATTCTGTAATTTGTAATGTTATTTCAGTTTATTAAACCTTATCGCCAATATCCTAAAATCAAAATGATCTAAATGAGCTAGAATGCTCTTAATGGCATTTGATGTAATTTATATTTAAAATTGTAATCGTATAAGTGTGTTCAAAGTACAGAACATTTGCACAAGTTATATCTTGTCCATTGTACATAATACCTAATGGAAAAAAAAAAAAAAAAAAAAAAAAAAAAAAAAAAAAAAAAAACAATGAAA
>CANUEP010184654.1:0-48352 GCA_947857235.1 Jatropha podagrica | reverse complement strand
TAGGTAATATTAATTAGTTCAATTTATGTGACCAATTAACAAACAAGAAAGCAAAAAAGCTAAAATTAAAAATGCAGAAAAGCAGTAAAGAATCGCAAGGAGCGTAAGGGAGAAGGAGCGTCCGTCAACACAGACTGGGTGTCGAAAAACAGAGGCCCAGGGGGCCAATTTATAGGAAAAAAAAGGACCCGAGGGCGGGCATGACCGCCCAGCTTGGGCAGGCGTGCCCGCCTGGCAGGGGCGGGCGTGCCCGCCTTGGCTTGGGCAGGCGTGCCCCACCCTCTTTTTCTTCACTCCGGAAGCTTTTTCGGAAGTTTCGGACCTCCAAAAAATATTCCGGGACTAGTTCCACGATCCTTATAATTTTCCGGACATTTCAAGTGCCATATTGGCATACTTTCAGTGAATTTCTAAAATGGCCTTTGGTCCGGCCGGGCTGTTTACAGTCCGGGAAAATAGGCTTTTTGAGCCTAAAAAATTGAGTATTCACACCTGTCCATTTGTGTCAGTCGTATATGTATCCACTATCTAGGGTGTCAAAACGAAAAAGTGTGTCAATTGAACCCTCTATACATCATGGGTCAGTATCTTATCTTAAAGCCCTAAAAAAATACGGGCTTAGTTAAAAATTAGAAAAACAAAAGTCCTACCCTATTAATATAAGGTTGGTATGCACCAAGGGACTAGGCAAATCGTCTGCACCGCCTCGAAGGTATCTCCCTAAAGTTGTCAAAGTCCTCAGGGTCAACTCATCTGATAGAGTCCAAGGCCATCACAATCACCACCAGGAGTCTAGCATCCATCTCCCGTGTCAGAGTCGCTCTGCGCTCCCTCTCTTAGCTACTGTGCTTTGCAATCCAGCAAGCATCATAAGCAACAGTCCTGCCCCTAAAGCTTCCAGCCGCAACTACATCAGCTCCTCTCGATTAGCTAACCAAGATAGCCCCAGTAATTCGAATAAAGATCAGTATGTCTAAAAAATGAGCTCCAACTGTCAGCAGCCCCTGAACATGCCCCATTTGCCTCATTAGCCTAGAACCAGGGTAGAATGTGACACTATCCATGCCCAGTAGATAAGCCATCTCGTACCAAGAAGACCAAACTAGAAATTGGCTAATCTCATCCCAATCACATCTCCACAAAATTTGATCCAGCCTCAGCGCCAACAACCACTGCAGCCACTCATCCTCTAACTTGAGTCTCACCACGGCTCGCCTAGAATGATACTGAGACCACTCATATGAGAGACACCATGGTGGCTCCACTACCCTCAAAGGATCCCTCAACTAGACCTATAAGATCAGACATTGCACCACTATACAAAAAATGAAACAGGCTTTCACATACAATACCTTCTTTTGTCCATGCAAACTCAGCTAAAAACACAATCGAAATAGTTCAAATCCCTTCCTAAAACATGCAAGACCAGACATCGCTCCTACTGCTCAGACTCTCAAACAGGCATTCATATACAACCTAAACCTAAGCCTTTCTCAGAAAGCACCATATTTAAGCATGACAAAGTTAGTTCGAGAATGCTTACTTGAAGCAAGATTGGGCCAGTTGACCAAATCCCCTCTACCTTATAATCTTAGTCGAGGCTTAGAATAGTCTCCACCAAAGCCACACTAGCAATCCCGGCACCTCGCTCCATCTCAAGGACCAAGTCTGCCACTCTCAAATCCCCCCAGCCTATTGGACCAGTCAGTATGCCAGTACTCACCAAACGAAAAACCAAAGCCCGAGTCTTAAACCTCTAGTGCTCCAGGTCATCAAACTCGAGTGGATCCAAATACTGCTCCACCAACCTGGATAAATCCACCTAATCTCCTACCACCAGCTCCTTAGCCTCTATCACAGAAAGATCGAGCATCCTCATGAAGCTCCTAAAAAAACCAGTCCCGGTCGGTATAGCCACTGGAGCCCTCTTAGAACTACTGCCCAATATAGTTGCAAACTCCTCGTATGCTAGACACATCTCCTCAAAATGTGTACCAAACCAAAAAACATAAGTTTGTGGATCCCACAAGTGCAAACAGGCATCCAAAAAAGCTTGGTCCATTGGTAAGCCTCTCAGCATCACTAAGAAGCCATACCGTGTAGGCTTAAATTAATCTTCTCCACTTTTGTTAGGCTCTTGGTCCACTTTTGCATGTCATAATTGATAAACATCTCCATTTTTAGGCAGTGTGTGAAATTTGAGAAAATGGGGCCCCAGGTCGTAAAATGACAAGTGTTTTGAAGCCATAAATGAAGTATTTATGAACCTCAACCTCCACAAGCCAGAAATGCACCAGCGCTGACCAGGCCATAATTGGCACCGGTGTGCCCTAAAATGGCACCGTTCTGGCCTAGGCAAAGTGCTAAAATAGCACCATTCTGAAGGAGGCTGGTGCCGATCCGAGGCCAGACAATGCCAGTAGGGCTACTAAAAAAAAGAGAAAAAAAAAGAGGGGAAGAAAAAGAAAAAAAATGAATAAAAAAAATTGGCACATCGAGCCTTGTTTTCTCACAGATACTCTCTTAAAAATTAAGTCAGACCGTCAGAAATGGCATGTCATACATCTGCATATTTATTCTGCTTAAACTAACTATAATTTTCATATCAAAGCATAAGGCGTCAGGGCAACCAGTGCCAATAGACTGAGAAACTAGGGTAGCCAGTCCTACCGACTCAGTAGTTAGGGTGACCAATGTTAATCAAATTAGAGAAAACAACACTAAGTTAGTCAAAATAGGGAGACCAACATTAGTACAGAAGGTGAACAGAGTGATCAGCGCCAAATTCCTTCAGAAAGCAGGGCAACCCATTCCAAGTCAAAAACCAAACAAGGCAATCAGCACCAAGTTCACTCAAATTAGGGCGACCGACACAAAGTCAAAAAATAGGGCAATCAGTGCCAAATCAAACAAAATCAGGGGGACCAGCACCAATACAAAAACCAAATCGCACAATCAGTGCCAAGTTCACTCAAATCAGGGTGACCAATGCCAAGTCAAAAAAGGAGGAGATCAGCACCAAATCAAAAAATAAACAGGGCAATCAGTGCTAAGTTCAATCTAATAAATAGGGAAACCATTACCAACCTGTGCCCACCAGCCTAGCAAATGGAGCGACAAGCGGCAATGCAACCAGACAATGCGACCAACGCCCAAATCAAAGCAAAATAAGCAAATCAGTGCAACATTCACAAACATGCAACCGGTTTAGTCACGTGTTCAAAGCATTCAATAGAGCAGACATACAAATAGAATTCTGATAATCATAAAAGGGATATCAGATCCTATAATAAAAATATTTGGTGCCCAAATCGGGGTAGCACCTATCCCATACATATCAAAAGTGGCAACTAGAGCCTATAGTTGCTTGAAATTCCAAAGCAGAAAAATGAAAAGAGAAAAGTTAATGGCGCTTTCTTGCTCTTTGCCTTCAGCTCCTTTAATTTCTTATTGATGTAGCTCTCCCGAGTGAGTGTCTCTAACAGTGCAACTCGAAGGCAACTAATGGCGATGGATATCTCCCCATTCCAGTGAGGAGGTGCTTGGAAAATAGAAAAGACTAACCAAGTCGAGGAATAATTGTTCGAAAGCTGATCAAAGGAGAGCAGTAATTTGAAAACTTACTAGCTGATCTATAGGAAAGTCAAGCCACACCTCAAGAATAGTCATCAAAACCTAAAAGGTCCTCATACCCTCATGAGTGAAAAAGCTAAACTTATTTTGAAAAGCCCACGTGAGGCAAATAGGAAACTAACTGACCGAGGAAGCCCCGATAGCCGAAGGAGAGACAGGACTGATAGTAGAATCTTTTACGGCAATAAAGGTTCTTGGCGAAGGCAGGGACACTTTTTGACTCCTCCCAGACTCACTAGCAAAGAATAAGGAGTAAGTGGGGTTTCAAAACCCATACCGAATAGAAAATCTTCAAAAATCTCTAGAAAAAGGGGAGAGGAGAGTAAGTGAGGAGGTTTGACAAATGAGATCATCCCCCTCCCCTATTTATGGAAAATAGGGAGGATGAGCCTTGCCCCTGCTTAGAAGAACAGACTTTCTAGGACTCATCTGAACTCTGATCGACAAACGGTCATAGTCAAAACATCTATAATAGAATTTCAAATTCAACCATATATTTTGATCTAATAGACAGCTACAAACAGGCCCTAGAAAGCTAAACAGACCAAATCAACTCCAGAAAAATCTTCTCAGAATCAAATGAGATTTATATAGGATGTTCCCACAAACTTCTAGGTATAGTTTTAGACCACTTTTGCTTTTACAAGTGCTAAAATCAAGGTCCGAAAGACCAGCATTGATCAACTCCAATCTCTTGGAGGGGGCAAACTCTTGACCGTGATTTCAGCACTAGGCTCTGAGAAATTACGCTATGGTTCCAATGACGTGAGAATCAGCTTGATCGGACATCATTTGGGACTTGAACGGACTCCTTGAAGCCCGAAAACCCAAAAATCAAAGGCGAAGGGCATCCTAGTAATTAACCAGGATCAGCGCCATCCACCTTAGTGGCAATGCCGATCAAGTTACCGTTGGGACCCTTCATCGATGCTAAAAAGCATATTTATGGCGCCGTTTTTGGGGTGGCCAGCTCAACCACCCCCCTTTGCCTATAAAAGGCGTACTCTCTCCCCCATCTAGGCACCTCTTATTGCTTGATTGAGTGTTTCTGAAGCATCAACAACTATCATACTCTCTATTGCGATTCTACTACCATATAGTCTAACTTTGCTCATCTTCCATAGTTTAGTTTAAAGCCCAACTTGGCTCTTAAAAGTCGATCCTTTCGACTTTCACTCACACTTTGACCTTCCATAGGCTAAAGCTACTAATTAGGCGATTCATTAATCAATCAATTCTAGTGATTGATTAATAATTCATCATTTAATAATATTAGAAGACTATAATATGGGTCCTCGTGCCCTACCTTAGCTTATATTTAGAGGAAGACTCAACCTCCTTGGTCAACAACACACCGTGGAGCTTCGATCAGGCCGTGTCACGAGGGTATGATTACTCAAACTTAGACTTTGTCAATTAATGACAGTCTGTTTCGCAAGTTATCAACTGTTAAGCCTAATTCACCTAGTACTATGCATACTTTAAGCCCGATCTGTTCAGCAAACTAAGCTTGGTCCATCTGGTAAAACCTCAAAATCAGTTTTCAAAACTAAGCTTGAAATCAACCAGCACACCAATAAGCCCACTCCAAGAGTGGCACCTTCAAAACCCTACCATCCTAATTGAAGGTAGAATTTCATGCATCCTAATCCTCACACAAATGAGGTACAAAGGCATATTTATGGATTTCAGCCTAGGTATCGAGCCCCCGACCAAACTGACCGGTTGGGACTTAGGAAAATGTGTTGCGCGACCTAGAACCCCTTAATAATGAGGCTAGAGTCAGGTACCCCTCTAAAATACGCACCTATATTATAATTGCTTACTTTTAATGCATTATATTTCAGATATTGACATGCATTATGAGTATGCTCATGCATCGATAAACTGACATTCATGTAAAATGATGTTTTGATTTTCAATTAAACCCAAACTGCCAATCCACGTAATGAAACAAAAAACCTAGTCTCCAAACCTAATGATTCAAGGCTAGTGCATTTTTATCCATTGTAGCACACAATAACGGAGTCAATCACGAGGTTTTTACCTTACATTTTTCGCGAAAAATAAAAATAAAGTAATATGGTGACTCTAACACACCACAAATAGTCAAAGTGCTGCAAAGAGCTACCAGACATCACTTAAGCGCTGAACAAAGTCATAAAAATTGATAAAATTAGTAATCAAATCAATTAATCAAACACCTAGGCCGCATACAGGCTAAGCTAAAATTAACCGAGAAAAGAACATAGCATGGTTCCGACCAGTCTCGACATTTTTCAGTTTCTTCTGTGACAAACCGACTAATGGGACCATTCGATCATACATCGCCACGTGTGGATCTCTCTGCCGGTGCCCGGGAGGGGGCTCACATGGAAACATAAAGCAATTTTTAGTTTTTGATTACTTATTTTTTTGAAATTATTTTTTTTTCTAAAATTATTTTTTCTTTTCTTTTAGTTCATGATATGAAAAATTCTTCCAAGTATTAAATCTCTCCCTTATTAAGCCATTTAAGATTTTAGTTAATAATAAAAATTCTAAAAATCCAAAATTTAAGACAAAATAATTAAAATTATCTCATAGTTTGATTTTTAAATTTCAAAGTTATAGTAACTATTGATTATTATATATACAATCAATTGAACAAAAATATAATATCAAAGTATGATAATTAATAATTATACTAAATCCCATTAAATTTATATAGGTAGAGAAAATAATAATAATAACTTTATGAGGATAAAACTTATAAAAAATGAAAAAAAATAAGGAATCTAGAACTAAAAATAGAAAACATGATCACCTAAATCACTAATTTTGATTTCATAAAATTTATTTTTTGTTTTAAAAATAATTTTCTAAAAATTAAATAAATTAAATAAATTTAAACAAATAAGTTTTGTTTACTTTTAAGGAAAAAATGAAAAACAAAAAACTTAATGAAAACAAACAGTACCTTAGCTTTTAGTGTTTTATAAAAACCTAATGGTTAGTAACTATTCAAACAGCTAAATGTTACTAAAACTAATTTTATCAGACATGCCCACAATGATCAATTTATTTAATGGAGATAAATTTGAGAGGCTACCAATAAGGTTTACTAAAATAGAGGGATGAATTAAATAATTAGATTAAACCTCAAGAACTAAATAATACTTTTACATTTTTTTTAGTTGGACCATTGCCAATTTAAGTAATCCTAATTTAGGAAAAATAATTATTTCATCCTTGAGATTTTACAAAATTAATTATCTCGTCATCGTATTATTATATATTAGGTATCTAGTCTTTAAGGTTTGATTTTGTCTCATTAAATGGTTGTTCTATTCAAAATCAGCTTCTTTTTGTTAGTTATATGTCCAATAGGCAATTTGATTTGTTATGTTTCTGAAATAGTATTTCATGTAATAAATATTTTATTATTAATATAAGGTATTTACTTATCTTTTATATTTTATTGATTAAATTTTAGTAAAAAATAAAGTACATGAGACAATACTACTTTGCAAAATAAATTATAATATGGTTATAATTATGAGTTTTATATTTGTATAAAAGCAATATCTCTAAATATTCATAGTCGATGTTCTCCTCATTACTAAATAATGATTAGAGATGTTGAGACTCATACATATTATGTTCTTTCCGTAGAAAAGCAACTGTTCTCATAAGCTGAGATATATGTGATATTAAAACTAATATGTAAGTGTTTGTTATTTAAACAAGTCCAATGAATTGACCTACATGAGAATTTCGTATGGAGAGTTACTTATGTCTATAGAATACTCAAGTAATGGTTGTATAAGTGATCTTTTAACTTGAGATTACTAAGCTATCTTATATGGGGATGATTATGTTTTTATTCTTCGTGTGCATTATTCATTACATGAATAATAAGCAATGATTAATTGGATATAGTAGGAATTATGGAGATATTTGTGTAATTAAGAGAGGATTCATCACCTTAGGTAAATTAGGGAAGATGTTCTAATTGTTCTTTACTAGTATTGATTAAGAAATACTTACGCAAGGTATAATGAAATTAACAAATTAGATTTGGAATTTCATTCAATTGATCAATGGTTAAAATTAAGAGAACTAGCATGATTTAGTAAAGCAAATACACTTCATGCCTAATTACTAAATCAGAACATTAATGATTAACGGATATTAATTACACTAATAAATCATGCTCTGAAAGGTTAAATTAAATCACTTTGACTTTTCAAATATCTAGGTAGTCTTACATGTTGCTAAACAATGTACTTGACCTTTAAATACTAATTAATTTAATTTATATTTGTTGCCAATATATTTGAAACCTAAAAGGTAACACATAGTAAAGGATATGAGAAAGTGAAAACGAAAAATCAAATCAACTATGACTTCATTACAAATAAGTTTTGTGAAGTTAAGGATAAAATTATAATTTATATTTGATTACAATTTTACCTAAATTATTAAGTACTGACTTAATTTATTTATGTCTAAAATTCATAAAGATAAACTTTAGATTAAATAAATGTAATATTTTAATTATGAATTATTTATTTAAATAGTTAAATAAATAAATATAATTGATTAAATTGAAAAATCTATTAATATATATATTATGATTTATTTATTTAAGTTGTTTAAATAAATAAATAGAAACATATATATGTTAGTTATAATTTACTTATTTAAAAATTTTAAATAAATAATTATAATTTATTTATTTATGATATAGAATTTTTCTATATAAAGTTTAAAAAATAATATAAAATATGAGAGTTGTTGCTCATAGTTACAAAAGAAAAACTAGAACAATCATACGCTCTAATTTCTTAACTCTCTAAAATAGTTTAGAATTTTTTGATTATTTGTTCGTATGAATATTACTAGAAGCCGGACATTTAAAAAGTTTGTGGTTTGCGATAATCTAATCGCGTATATCAAAGTTTTGAAGAATTTGTAAAAAATGATATTCTTTTAAATAAATTTTTATTATTTTATTCGTTTAAACGAATTTCTGTTGGTATAATTATTTGTTATAATTATATTATTTTACTGCGTAATTTTAATATTGAAATCCAACAATGATATCAGATTTATCATTTAAATGTTTAAGATGTAAAAAAATTATATGTTGATTATTAGATCAATTTTGAATTGATTCATGCGCTGAGATTTGATATTGGACAAAATTAAATTTGGTGTTTTATAAATTTTTCACAGATTTATTTTCAGTTAAATTTGATTCAATAAAAATTATAAATAAAAAATGAAGAACATGACTGGATATATGTTCCGTTACCGACCACCGTGAGCCACGGGTGACAGGTGGTGCGTCAGGCTCGCCTGAACGTGCGCCGCCTCCTGGGTGTTGTCCGATGGTGGCACGGTGCTATATCAAGATCTTACATTTTGTCAGTTTTTCATTTTTCCGATCGAAGAAAGAGAAAAAAAAAATTAAAACTTACGATTCCTACGAGGACAGCGCCGCTCTAGGCTAGAGACGGACGGTCCATGATGGTGCGACCACCACTGGACCATTCGTTGGCTGAGCAAGCGCTATCAACGTTGGGTTGGAGTTGGTTGTTGATAAAGGCGAGGGTTTCTGCCAACAACGTTTTTGTTGGAGAAGAAGATGTAAACATTACAGTTTGGTCCCTGTATTGTTTTCAATTTTTCATTTGGATCCAAACGTGTTTTATTTATTTTCGATTAAGTCCTGAAATTAATTTTATTTGAGTATTTTAATTAATTTAGAATTAATTAAATTATAAGAGCCAGTAAAATTAATTTTTAGTAAATTAAAATATATTTTAGAATATTTTCTAATTTATTTAAAAAAATTGAAAGAGTTTAATTTGTAATAAAATTATTTTATAAATTTATTTCTAATTGGATTAGAGAATAAATTGAATAAATTAAATTATTTATTAATCCTAATATTATTAGAATTAGTAAAAATTGATTTATGAAATAATTTTACAATTTTTAAACTTAGTTTTAATAAGATTTGATATATGAATAAAATTATTTTATTCATAAATTGATTTTGAAAATATAAAAATGAAATTTAATTGTGAAAATTTTATTTTCAGCACATGAGATCAATAATTAAAATATATTTATATTAGATACTATTTAAATGCATTAATATGATTATTATGCATGATGGGTGATTATGGATATTAAAAAAGACTTATGTGATTGATTTATTATATTTGATTGAATAATTTATATAATTTTTAAATAGTGTATGTCTGTCTGATTTTCTTTTATTTTGGATTGTAAAATTTTTTATTTATTTCAATTTAATTATGTAATATTTAGATAATTAGAATATGAAAATAATATATTATTTTGTAACCCAAGAAAAAAAGAAGAATTGAAGAAATTACATGGAGTATTGAAGAATCCAAGTCAAAGAACTACTATTGAGACTTATGAAGATCTAAGAAGCTACGACCTATGATTTTTTACCATTTAATTTCTTTCATGGCCCAAAAAAATTAGTTTTAGAAATGTCCATAATCATCCAATTAGAATGACATGCTAAGTGTGTATGTTATGTATATATGATATATGATATGACCATTATGCCAAAGCATGAAACCTGCGGTAAAAAAAATTTAAAATAAATCCCTTATTAAAATTTTAAGTATATATTCAGAATATGATTGATTGTCACCCATTGTTATAGCATGAAAATCAAAGCTCTATACATTTAGCTTGTTGGAACAATCCAAGGTCATTTTTAATCGAATATGTTTAATGCTATCAAATAATCTGAACAATGGTTTTACTTAACTAATTTATATGATTTAGATGAGAAAACTCATGATCATATAATATTAAGGCAAAGGTTAAGCGAAACATATTTTGATATGTTTAAACAAAAAGTTGTCACTTAACTGATCTAAGAGTCACATAAAGATGTGATTGATAAGTTATGTTATCTACCTAAATTAATTCAATATAACTTGTTGGAAAAATTCAAGGTTATATGGATTAATTGGAATGTTAGCCTATTAGGAGATCTAAATGATGAATTTTTCGAATTAATAGAAATGGCTATTAATTTGAATAAAATATTGAGAGATCTAAATTAAAATTAAAAACCTTATTTAATTTAGTATTACATGAAATTAATACTTGATATCCCTATATTTATAGATCAATTATCACCATGAGCTATAACATATGTCTGCATAGCATACTTGATGCTAATAAAACGACTGGACCAAACTTTATTAACTAGTATCGCAATTTGAGAATTGTTCTCAAGCAAGAAAAAAGGCTATATGTTCTTGATAAGAACAAACCTGATATTCCCGCTAATGATGCTACTGAAGAAGAAAGGAATAGCTTTAATTGTGATACTGATGATGATGAGCAGGCGACATGTGTGATGTTAGCCAGCATGAGTTCTAAACTTCAAAAGCAGCATGAGAATATGGATTCTTGCACCATTATCTTGCATCTCAGGGAGCTGTTTGACTTTTAAGGTAGGTTTGAGAGGTATGAGACCTCTAAAGAATTGTTCCATTGTAAGATGGTAGAAGGCTCTTCAGTTCGTGTCCAAGTTCTGAAAATGATTGGTTATATTGAAAAATTGGGCCAATTGGGCATTGCTATAGACCATGAGCTAAGTATTGACTTAGTCTTACAGTCTTACCACCTAGCTATTAACATTTCATTTTTAATTTTAATATGAACAACCTGAATGCTTCCTTATCTAAGTTGCATGGTATGCTTACCACTGTTGAAGAAGCATTTAAGAAGGATATAGCTTCTATACTTCTAGTTCAGTCTTCTAAGGCTAGGAAAAAGCCCAAGAAGAAGTAAAATAAGAAGAAAGCATTGAAGTCCAATGGAAGTGTAGCTAAAAAAAGGAAAACTGTCACCACTGTGGCAAATATGGCCACTAGAGGAGCGACTGTAGGGATTATCTTGTGACTGTGAAAGCAAAGAAATTTACAAAAGCTTATACTTCAGGTACGTTTATAGTTTAAATTAATCCTTCTATTTTTAGTTCTTGGGTATTGGATACCTAATATGATTGTTATATTAATAACTTGCAGGAACTAAAGAAAAATAAAAAATTGAGGAAAGTTAGACCTACGTGCAGCCTATGGAGCAAAGGTTGTTGCATTAGCTATAAAAACCTATTTATAATTAGCATTAAAATTAAATCATTGTTATTTTATTCCAATACTTAGTAAAAACATTGTTTCAGTTTCATATTAGGTTTTGAATATTGGATTCAAATTTTGTCATTGAGAACAACGGTTGTTCTTCTTATAATAATAATTTTATGGAATTGAAATTAATATTGATGATTTCTATAATGTTTCTATTGATAAATTCCTCATCAACATAAACAACAAGAAATCTAAAATAGATAATAAAGATTATCATATTTTTGGCATTATAGACTTGGTCACATTAATACAACAAGAATCACTAAGTTGCGTAAAGAAGGTTAATTTGAACCTTTTTAATTATGAATCATATGAAACTTGTGAATCCTGTTTAATGGGTAAAACTACTAAAACATCCTTTATGTGAAAAAAATTGAAAGATCAAAAGTTTATTGGACCTAAGATATTTAGATGTATATGGACTAATTATTGCCCGAGCCATAAGTAGATAAGAATGTTTCATTATGTTTACTAATGACTATACTAGATATGGTTGTGTGTATATATAATGAAACATAAATTAGAATTTTTGAAAAGTTCAAAGAATTCAAAAACGAAGTTGAGAAACTAGATAAAGTATTAGAACACTTTGATCAGATCGAGGCAAAAAGTACTTAAGCGTTTCAAGATTATCTATTATAAAATATGATTCATACATTATTAGATATAGTACGATCCATGATTAGTCTTGCAGATTTATCTTCATCCTTTTAAGGATGAGCCTTAATAATGCGATATACCTTCTAAATAGAGTTTCACCCAAATCTGTTGATAAGATTCTATATAAGATGTGAGTCAACATGCTTATGTGAAGTGATTGGGATGTGGTAAGCTATGAGCTAAATTAGATAGATGTAAGTTTGTGGGATATCCAAAAGAAATTATTGGATATTATTTCAAACCATCCTATTGAGAGAAAAATATCCATCTCAAAACATGCTATCTTTTTAGAAAAGATATTTATTTTTAAAGGAAGCAGTGAGAGCCAGGAATTACTTGAAAAGTTCAAGAACCTCAAACATACATTAAACATGAAATAAGAATAAAAGATTATTATATTAGATGAACAGTCAAAATACATTGGTTAAAGAACCACAATGTCTATTAGGATGAGTTGTACTCCTACAAAGGTTGTGCCCTTGTGGAGAGTCGAACCTAAAAAATTTAAAGGATAAATGTTTGACATTTTACTTGCAATTGCAACATATTGTGATTATGGAATTTGTTATATTGATGAAAAAAATTGTATTCTTAATTAGCAAATCTAATGATATTTGAATCAAAAGAATTTCTTAATAGAGTATGCAAACTGCCAAAGTCTATTAATAAACTTAAGCAAGCCTTTACGGAATGAGAACATATGTTTTAATGAAATAATCAAATAGTTTGATTACATGAAAAATGTGGATGATCTCCGTGTGCGTATGAAGGTCAATGGAAGCGGAATGATATTTTTTATTTTGTTTGTTGATAACATATTAATAATATGAAATAACATTCTACTAATATAAAAGTTTGGTTATCCAAGAATGTCTCCATTAGAGAAGAAGCTTGTATACTTGGTATTAAAATCTATATTAATAGATTTGATAGGTTGATAGGATTATCTAAGTCCACATATGTTGATAAAGTGGTAAAACAGTTTAGCACAGAGAAATCCAATAAAAGATACCTGTCTGTATATCAATTTGATCTAGATGAAAGTCACTAGGCTATGGTTAAAATATCCTTAAGTATCTAAAAATAAGTAAGGATACTTTTTAGTTATGGAGAAACTAATGAACTAAGAGTTCATAGATACATTGATGTCATAGGATAAAACACAGATAATTGGCTTTAGTGTAAGTGGGAGATTGTTAATTATATGCCTTATAGCAAATTTAATTGGTTATATTTTGAAAATAATATTTCATGTAATAAATATTTTATTATTAACATAAGACATTTATTTATCTTTTATATTCTATTAACTAAATCTTGATAAAAGATAAAATCTATGAGACAATACTATTTTGCAAAATAAATTATAATGTAGTTATAATTATGAATTTTATATTTGCATCAAAGCAATGCCTCTAAATGTTTTCGGTCGATGTTCTCTTCATTATTAAACAATAATTGGAGCTATTGAGACTAGCACATATTATATTTCTTCCTTAGAGAAGCATCTATTCTCATAAACTGAGATATATGTGATATCTAGAACTAATATGTAGGAGCCTGTTATTTAAACAAGTCCACTGAATTGACCTGCATGAGAATTCATATAGAGAGTTATCTGTGTCTATCGAATACTCAAGCGATGGTTGTGTAAGTGATCCTTTGACTTGAGATTACTTAGCTATTTTATATGGGGATGATTATGTTTTGATTCTTTGTTCACATTATTCATTACATGAATAATAATAAATGATTAATTGGACGTAGTAGCAACTGTATGAAGATACTTGTGTAAATAAAAGATGATTCATCATCCTAGGTAAATTAGGGAGGATGTTCTAATTGTTCTCTACTAAAATTGATTAAGAAATCCTTGTGCAAGAGAGAATGAAATTAATAAATTAGATTTGAAATTTCATTAAACTAATCAATGGCTAAAATTAAGAGAACTAACATGATTTAATAAAGTAGACACACTCCATGTCTAATTACTAAATCAAAACATTAATAATGAAGGGATATTAATTACAATGATAAATCATGCACTAAAAGGTTAAGTTAAACCACTCTGACTTTCCCAATATTTGAGTAGTTTTGACATATTGCTAAACAATGTACTTAACTATCAAATATTAATTAATTAATTTAATTTATATTTATTGCCAACATATTTGAAACCTAAAAGGTCACACACATAAGAATGAATATGAAAAAGTGAAAATGAGAAATCGAATCAACTATGACTTGATTACAAATAAGTTTTGTGAAGTTAAGGAAAAAATTATAAAATTACATTTGATAACAATTTTACCTAAATTATTAAGTACTGACTTAATTGATTTATGTCTAAAATTTATAAAGATAAATTTTATATTAAATAAATCTAATATTTTAATTATGATTTATTTATTTAAATAGTTAAATAAATAAATATAATTGATTAAATTAAAAATCCTATTAATATATGTATTATGATTTATTTATTTAAGTTATTTAAATAAAGAATAGGTACATATATATTTTAGTTATAATTTACTTATTTAAAAGGTTTAAATACATAATTATAATTAATTTATTTATGATCTGAAATTTTCCTGTATAATGTTTAAGAAATAGTATAGACTGTGAGAGTTGTTGCCCATAGCCACAAAACAAAAACAGATATTGTACAGTAGATAACTCCATCGTACGTTTTAATTTCTCAACTCTCTAAAATAGCTTAGAGTTTTTTTATTGTCCGTTCGTGTGTATACTACTACAGGCCGAACATTTGCACAGATTGTGGTTTGTGACAACCTAGCCGCATAGATTCGAAATTTTAAAGAATCTGCAAAAAAGTTATTCTTCTAAATAAATTTTTATTGCTTTATTCATTTAAACAGATCCCTATTGGTGTAATTATTTATTATAATTATATTATTCCGCTGCGTATTTAATTTCTCAACCCTCTAAAATAGTTTAGAGTTTTTTAATTGGTCGTTCATATGTATACTACAAGAGGTCAGACATTCGTACGACTTGTGATTTGCAACAATCTAGCCGCGTAGATTGAAATTTCGAAGAATCTGCAAGAGGTATTCTTCTAAATAAATTTTTATTTCTTTATTCATATAAATGGATCCCTATTGGTATAATTATATTATTCTGCTACGTATTTTTCATATTAAAACCCAACACTTTTTCCATTAAATAATAATGAAAAGACTAAAATACCCTTTCATAAAATAAAATTCTCTATCTTTTCTCATTCTCTCTTTGCTTTGAAGCCCCCTTGAATCTCTACAGCTGTCCTCTTCCTCTCCTTTTCATCTCCAACACCAACTGTTTCTTATGCTCCACTACCACTATCGTGGCAAACAAAAGGTTTGTCCTCTAGATCATCAACTGAACTCAAAAGCTTCTCTCATCTGTTTCACCATCTCTTATCTTTTGCAAAGTGGCATGTTTGTTGATTTTGAGATTAGTCATTTAAAAATTTAACATGTTTAGGGATACGTTCATACTTGTTGATTTTGAGATTGCTCATTTCAAAATTTAACATGTTTAGGGATACATTCATGATTTTGAGATTGAGTATTTCAAAATGAAAAAAAATTCAACTGCCTCCTAATTCGTTCTCATGACAACCACTGTCTTCTTCTTCTTCTTCTTCTTCTTCTTCTTCTTCTTCTTCTTCTTCTTCTTCTTCTTCTTCTTCTTCTTCTTCTTTGTAGTAATTGAAATTTTCCCTTTCAATTTTTTACTCTTTCATCTCTCCATCTCCCCAAAAAATCTATTGTTTCCTTAGGTAACTCTCATTTTCCTTGGGTTTTATTTATTTCATTTAAATTTTTTTGTTTTCTGTTTAATCAAGTTTTGCATTATTACTATGTTAAGTTGTTTGTCAATTTCTCTCTCATTTGGATGCTGATTTTTTTTATTTCCTCATAATTTTTAAGAGTATGGAAATAATGTAACTATGATGTTCCATGTTGTTTGATATTAAATACTTGTTTAGTTGTTTAAAGTTAAATATGGGATGTGATAAAATTTTATCAAGTTCTGATTTGAGAAGGTTTTCTATTTTTTTACAAACTCTAGCTTCAATTGAAAAATACACTTTGTGATGAGGTACTCTTTTGTTGCTAGTGGTGGTTCTAGTGGTCGCTGCAGTTCTAGCGGTGGCTGCTGTGAATACTCTATTTGTACTTGATGAGTGTAAACTAGAAAATACTCAAAGAATGTGTTTGTTATTAATATGAAAATCAAATTATCCTTTCCCTATTCCTATACACTTATTTATATTACAATTCAGACTATAACTGATCAAATAACTTTCATACTAAGAATCATAGTCACGAATGCCAAACAAGAATCTTAGCCATTAATGACTTTTAATGACTCTATTTGACAAAATGTTACACTGAGAGTTACAAAGTTTAGATACTGCTTGAGCTTTATTTGTTCGGGCTTTGACTAGCTTTTCGATCTTTAACTTACTCAGTTCATTCAGTCTAAATCCTTTTACTATTAAAAGTCCCCACAAAATTATATCGAGTCATTTATGTTTAGTTCTTATCTTTCAGTCTTTACTCTGAATCACTTATGCTCAGTTTTCCACTTTTCACAATCTAAACACTTTTTGATTTAGTCTTCCACGTATGCTCTATACATCAGTTTATTATTACTTCGCATCTTGTCTTTAATGGATGTGACTTTTGACCTTATCGATGCCTCTTAGAATGGTGCACCTTTTAAATGCATTATTTAAGTGTGACTCTTCATTGCTAGCGTTTCAACTTTCCATGCATCTTCTCCAATTCTCAAGTGTCTATAAATTGAAGCTTCAAGTTTCTATTAATTTTTGAAGTTCTTTTGCTGCCATTTTCATTTCTTTGCATCTTTTTATAAAATTTCTTAAGAGGTAACTGTTATTTCTCATTTTACCTTTTCTTTTCATAACATCATAAACTCTAGTACCCCCTCTTTCTAGGAAAGGCAAGGTTAAAGCCATTGCTATTTGGACTTCTTCTTCTTCTTCAAGTTCTGAAGCTACCAAATTTGGTGACTTTCCTTCGAATCGCTTTTTAACCACCATCGAAGCGGTAAATCAATCTTCTAGGACCTCTCCTGGTAGAGTCTGAGCTTCTGGTATAGTTACTAGGGATAGAGTACGTCTAAATAGCAAGTAATTTATTTTATTTTTTTAAATAAGATTTAAGGAAATTCCTACAAAAAATTTGCAAGAGTTCCCCCTAAAAAGCAACTTGCCACACAAAGAAAACAAATACACTTTCAATATTTATATATACCTCCAAGTCCCCAATACTCCAATTCAATACAACAAATCACAAGCACTTCTAAATTCTCATCAATTCACTTAGGTCCTATCATATTATTTTACCATTCATTCAGCGAAATATTTATTAACAATCATACACCATAAATTCACAAAAGATAATATTACTTAATTAGTCACATATTTCATCAAATACAAATTCAATATTTAACAGTATTCCTATACGTGCCATAATTACATTTCATTACATATCCTACCCAAAAATAGAATTTCTACTATGATGCTACTCCTCCAGTCTTCAGATAGCATCCACCGCTCTTAACCTGCGCGTGATAAAAATCCATGCGCTGAGTGGAAGACTCAATGGTGCTAAATAATTATCAATAAAATAGCAAAGGATTGCCAAAGCAACAAATCTCAAATATAATTTAGAATACTCAAATCAAATATAAAATAAGTACCAAAGATGTACTAATTAAAATAAAATATTTTGAAAATCATGAAGAAATTCATTCTTAAAAATTAGTTCATAATCTGACAAAAGTAAGAAAATTTCATAAATACAAATATATCTCTGATTTCTTTATAATAGAATAAAATTTCATTCTTAGTTAAGGGCTCATACATATACTGAAAGAAATATAAATAGATTCGATTTCAGAATTACAGAATAACTGAATCACAGAATTGTGACCTATGAAAGTGCCACCACATATTACAAATGAGGCCAATGGGAGCGCCCCTAATGGCATATGAAAGTGCCATACACACACAGAATAATAAGTGCATTTGATTATTCAGAAGGCCTAATAAGCCTAGCATATGATCATAGGTTTCACATAACAGAATGGCCTGATACGCCGAGCATGATCATGTACCGAAATAAATCTCATCTTACTACATTTCAATCCTGCATAGTAGAGCCCAAATCAAAACCATTCTTTTATAAATAACCTTATTACTTATACATAAGTTTTTTGCAAAAAATCTCATAACTTAGTACTTATTATTTCAAAATTACTTAACTTACAACTTGTAAATACTCATGAAATCTTTCTTATGTTCCAAATCAAAATCATATCTCTTAATACACATCATACATAAATTAAAAATCAATGCTTAAAAAGACAAAAACATGCCTTAACACCTTAGGATGGTTCGGCCTCCTTAGATCATCAAAAGGGGAAAGAATTCCCTTCCATAAAACACCATAATTCAAGCTAAAAGTACTTAAACAAAACATTAAAACCATCACTTAAAAAGCATTAGCCTTAAAACTCATCTTTTCACTTTCAAACCTTCTTTAAGTTTTGGCAAAACTCTTAAACATAGAAATACAAGAAAGAGGTTTTAACCATTATTAATTTACTTATTAACAAACTCATTTAAGTGGAAATCAAACTTAGAAATCAAAGGACATATAGTGTCCTTCACCTACCATGGGTTCGGTCACTTTTCCAAATCAAAAGGGAAAATGCTTCTTTTCAAAAGAACTAAATTAATCTTAAGAAAAACCATTCAAGAATACATTAAAAACAAAAGGACACAAAAGCATGAAATAAAACCAAAGGCTCTTCCTCCTAAGAACGTTCAGCCACTCTTGGTTAAAGGAGAGAGAGATGTTTCTCTTCCCATTCAAATATTCCTTCATGCTTAGAAATCATAGAAAATCATATACAAATAATCAAATAACCAATTCCCCAACACAATTCACAAAATCTCAAAATTTCATTCAAAAACCAAAAAATTGAGAACTTAAGAAAATGAAAGGGGAAAAGAAATATTAGTGCAGTAACCTTAAAGGCAAGCTTAAAGAAGTTTCGAAAGCCTTAATCCTTGGCTTTCTTCTTCCCTTTGGTAGAGGGTTCTCCAACCTTGTAACATACTATTTTTCAGTGTCGTTGATAGTGACTTACCAGTTTGTGAATAGCATCTATCCGGGACTTGATATTATTTCGGTCCGAAAAAATTACTATGTGTGTCTAATATTTTATTTAATATTTTTGGAGCATGTTTGCATGATTTAGGTAGGTAGAAAATATTTTATGAATATTTTTTGTGAATTAAGGCATTTAATGAATTGTGATTTTAATGTAGTATATTAAGAAATAATTGAGGAATAATTTTATAGAGTTGATTTAATTAATTTATGGAGTTAAATAATATTTAAAAGGGAATTATTTGAGGAATATTTAGAGTCATTGGATGAGATTACATAGGACTTGATCTTAGCCATTCATTTGGGATAAAATTAGGAAGCAAAGTTTGACTTTGCCACTTCAAGTTACCACTCATTAAGCAACACTTTCTCTTTCTTCTCTTCTTCTTCTTCCTCCATTTTCTTTCATTTCCTTACCTCTAAACTAGCACTAAACCACCAATTAAACCATAGAATAGTAATTAATTCTTAAGGATTAAGTAGTAGAAGTTGAAATTTAGAGTTCCTAAGCTTGGAATTTGAAGTTGCCATTGAAGAAGGTAAGTTGTGGTTTTTGAGTTCTATGATTTAATTAGTAGAATTCAAGATTCAGGCATGGGATTAATGCATTAAATCATGCTTCGTTCACTTTCTTTGTTAATTTTTTATTTTAATGGATGTTTTTCCTACTATGAAGAAGTGGGAGAACCTTCAACTAAAGGCAAGGAGAAGGCCAAAGATTAGAGGTTCTAAGATTTTTAAAGCTTCTTTTTAAGGTTAGTGCAATAATACTTTCAATTCTCTTTCAAATTCTTTAAGTTGTAATTTTTAGGTTTTGAATGATTTTTTAGGAAATGTGTGAATTGAGTTGCGAAAATGTATTGTGATTGTTTTAATGTGATTTTACATGCTTAATAAGCATAATGGAATGCTTGAAAGAGAAGGAGAGCACTCCCTTCCCTTTCCCCTTCCTTGGCCGAACCCTCCTTAGAAGAAGGGTTTTGATTTTTGTTCTTGCTTTTGTTCTCCTTTGATTGTAAATGTGTTTTGAGATGGATTCCCTTTAAAGGTGTGTGGTTATTTTGAAAAGAAATCATTTCCTCATTGTGTGGAAGAAGAGGCCGAACCTTGGTAAGGTGAAGGGCTTATGTGTTTCTTGATTTTAAAGCTTGATTTTAACTTAAATGAGTTTGTTTATAAGTAATTTGGTGATGGTTTAAAGCTTTAATTTGAATTCTAATGTCTTAGCATTTTTCATGAATTAAAGAAGGTTTTGAAATGGTAAAATGAGTTTTATGGTTAAGTGTTTAAAGTAATGGATTTAATGATTTTGAGTTAGTGATTAAGGCATTTGATGGAGGAAGTTTTTCCTCTGTTTCCATAAAGAGGCCGAACCTTCTTTAGTAGGTAAGGCATGATTTTGGTCTTCTAAGTGTTGATTTTAAAGTAATTTAAGCTATGTATATAAAGGTATTGTGGAAGTAAGGTTTTACTTGAAATATGAATTGATTTTGTTGGATTTTACAAGTTGTAAGTAAAGGAATTTTGAAATACTAAGTATTAAATTGTGAAATGTTTTGCTAAGGGATTTGAATAGGAAATAAGGTTAATTATGGAAGAATGGTTTTGATTTGGGCTCTATTATGCATGATTGACATGTGGTATGATAAGATATATTTTGATATGTGGACATGCCCGGGTTATCAACCCATTTCATTATGTGGAACTATGATCATATGCTAGGGTTATCAACCCTTATAAATAGGCGGACGCGCTTATTATGTGATGGGGGTGGTGCTTTCACAGGCCATATTCGAATCTGCTTACATTCATTTTGTATTAGTACAAGCCTTAACTAAGAACGGAATTTTATTTTGCTATAAAAGAATGAGGACCTATTTGTATTTATAATCTTCTTATAGTTTTCAAAGTGTTCAAATTTAATTTATGCGATTTCGGTATTTAATTTATATAATTTGAGTATTTTAAAGAATTTCTTAGACTTGTTATTTGGCTATTCTTGTTATTTTAAATTGTTGATTATTTAGCACCATTGAGTCTTCCACTCAACGCATTGATTTTTATCACGTGCAAGTTAGGAGCGGAGGATGCTATTCAAGACTAGAAGAGTAGCATCATAGTAGATATACCATTTTGGGTAGGATATTTTGTGAATGATAATTTTGGCATGTATATAAATATTGTAAATGATGGAGGTTGTATATAATAATTTTGTAATTTATTAAGAGTTGTGATTAATTAAGTAAATAACATTTTATTATATTTGGATGTACGATTATTAATAAATAATCTTGAAATGAATGGGTTTATAATATTGATGAGGGAACCTAAGTAAAATGGATGGATATTTAGAACTACTTGTGACATGTTGCGTTGAATTGGAGTTTTGGGGTTTGGAGAAGTTATATTAGAAGTGTGTATATTTTCTTTGTGTGTGGCAAGTTAATTTTTAGGGGAAACTCTTGCGAAATTTTCATAGGAATTTTCCTAAACTTTACTTTTTAAATTTATAATTACTTGCCTCTTTATGAAAATTTAACCACCCCTAATACATGATCTAGAGTTAGTAAGTGACATAAGACGGTGCTTCGGCATCGAATGTGGCATCCACCATCGAGTTCTCTGGGATTGGGCGGCGGGTGTTACAAACTTCTTCAAAGTAAGAGAAATTTACATTAAAATCAAAAATTGACATAAGAAATAGATGGAGCATGATTTAATGCATCAATTACAAGTCTAAACTTTGAATTCTACTTATTAATTCACAAAACTCAAAAATCACAAGTTACTTACTTTGATGGAAACTCCAAATTCCTTAGCTTCTAGTCACCAATTTCTACTTCTTCTACTTAATTCTTAAGATTTAATCATTAGACTTTGGTTTAATTCATGAAATTTATGGTAGTTTAGAGGTAGAGAAATGAGAGAAAATAGAGGAGAATGGAGAGAGAAAGTGGCGTGGAGAAGAGAGGAAGAAAATGATGGAATAGTGTTGCTTTTAAATAGAAAAGTCAAACTTGGCTTCTTCATTTTATGCCAAATGAATGGCTATGATCAAGTCTCTAGTATTCTCATCCAATGGCTTTAAATATTCATCAAATAATTCTCCTCTCATTATTATTTAACACCACCAATTAATTAAATTAACTCCATAAAAATAATTTCTTAGTTATTCCTTAACATACTACACTAGAAAACACTCTTCATTAAATGTCTTAATTCTCCAAAAATATTCATGAAATATTTTTTATCCACCTAAATCATGCAAACATGCTCCAAAAATATTAAATAAAATATTAGACATGCACAGTAATTTTTTCAGACCGAAGTAATACCAAGTCCCGGACCGATGGTACTATTCATAAATTGATAAATCACTATTACCGATATTGGAAAAGACACTGAAAAATGGACTATTATACGCGGTCACTGTTTGAACATCCTCACTACTCGACGAACTCATGATCTTGATCATATAAAAAAAATGAACTAAGGAACACAGAAAAAGACGAAAAGAACTTACTTAATTCAATAGTTCCTAGAGAGAGAAAGTAAGAATGAACTTTAGAGAGAGATGCTCTAAAAGTAAGAAGTAATAAAAGTAAAAAATGAAATGAAATCAGCCCTTATATAGGCCAGGCGAGGCAAACAAAAAGTCACCCCATTTAATAAAGCAACCCTTCATAAAGACCAAAGCCTCGAGCTCCACATAATAATAAATACCCGTAGTAAAAAATAAATTAATATAATAAAATAATAAAAATTGATAAAATATATATTAGACATAAATGACCAAATAACTGAGGGGAGATTACTGTTAATATATAATAATAAATTATTATTAAACTCTCTAAAATAATCCTAAATAGAAAATAAATCATGATTCAAAATCCTAATTCAATATGGATTGTTTGGACTCCAGTATATATACCTAAATCTTACCCTAAAATTGGATTAATCGCAATCAACCTCTCCCTAAAATTCTAAGAGTTTAACACCAATTATTTTTTCATTCGTACAGATCTCCTTATCATGTGATATGGCAACATTTTTTATCATCTATTTGGCAGTGTCTGCCAATTGGATAGCCTCATTTTTTGACACTTCAAGCTTTGCACAATGGCTGCGTAGATCCTGAACCCTTTTCTTCGTAATAGCAACCTAATGAGTAAGCTATCAAAGCAAAAAAGAAGTACATAACAGGGAGAAATTGAAAGGAGAACAGGAAAAATAAAAACTATAATACTCATAGAGAAAAGATTTCAGTTCGATTATTATAAATTGCACTCTCCTCCATGAAATCAATGTAACTTCTACCTTAGGAGAGAAGAGACAACCAAGCCAACTCCCTACTTACTGAAATTTGAGAACAAGATGTTAAAGCTCCATGAATAGCTTTGATTTATCCTTCAATATCTAGGCAAGCAGGTTTAGTCCGAGTAGCTTCTTCAGGAGTTTTTGTCTGAGTTCTCTTTTTTCTATTAGCAAGAGGAAGTTCTTCGTTAGTAGTAAGGTGAATAACTTCAACCTCTACTGAAGGAGCCATAAACAAAGTATATGGATCCACAGCCTTGCTCAGACTTATCTTTGACTCGAGAATCTTGGCCTGACCTAGAGTCATCGAATCAAAAGTGGGAGCAGGAATAGGAGTGCTTGATCCTCTTCTCAGTAAAGGAGGTGTCTGCTCATTTTCATCATCCTCGTTCCTCACAACAAGTCCGCCTCTTTTCTTTGATTGAGTAGAAGCTTTGCTTTCTCTTTTCTTCCTCCTCTTCTCCTTAGGTTTTTTAGCAAGATCTCCATAAGCCATATCTGCTGAACAAAATAAAATGTCAAAATTTAGTTCGAAATTGCACAAAGTAAAGACTAGATTATATACCTTCTTGAGTTTTTCTTTTTGGTTGCTTTCTTGATTGAGTAAAAGGGTACTCCAGTGCAAGAAGATGGAGGAGGAGAATGGACCTATTAGCATCCTCAAAAAGGGCTTTAATACTTGCCTTTCTCTTTTTAATAATGATCAGTCCTTCCTAAACGAAGGCACGATACGGGACCAGGAGGTGTTCACTCCAAAATCTTTGAAACTCTTTATTGCAAAAAAATTTTTTTTCCAAGTCCCCTTTAAAGATGCAATCATTTCTTCAAACATGCTAAGCCCACCTCAGGTGAAAATGTGGGGATGACCTTCTCTTTCATGAACGGACAAAATGTACAGTCCATTAATTAAAAGGAGAAAACTCTAAGTTAGCTTTTCGAGCCAAGAGGCTAAGCCCAAGCACAATCCTAATGTTGTTCGGGGCAGCTAAGACATGGTTATACTGAATTGATTAAGATAATCACACAATTCTACTTGAAGAAGAAGTCAAACACCAACTCTTAAGTCTTCTTCATAGAGAATTAAGAAATATTTGCTCGAACATTCTCAACCACATAAAAGAGCTCAAAATCATTAGGGATAGAATATTTAACTCTAAGTCTTTCCATATCCTCTACAGTAAGCAAAGAACTTAATAGTGAAGCCCTATTTTCTTTCTTCACACTAAACATACTCTTTTTGCAAATTTTATTTTTCATTGGTGGAGGGCTAGGGTTGCTATTTAGGCGTGATAAGATGGTGCTACTGCACCAGATGTGGCTTTCGTCGTCTGGTCTTCCGGGATTGGGCGGTGGGTGTTACACCGAGCCCCCAAGAGGCAAACCTTCTAAGCACCCTATGGGCAAGCCTCCGGAGGAGGTAAACTCGAGTCAGGAGGAGGAGAAGGGGAGGAAAGAAAACATTAGAGTGGCAGACATACCTTTTGACATAGATGAGGGCAAGCTTCTCGATATCTATTATTCATATAACATCCCTTTTGAGTACCAATTGATTCGCGCTACAGAAGATATGTGGATTAACTCTCCAATGGATAAGGACTCCATTATGTTGTATGAGGAGGATCTTCAATTAGGTGTTCGCTTTCCCTTATCTGAACCTTTAAAATCTTTTTTCAAGGATTACCAAATAACCATAAGCCAACTTCACCCGAACGGCTTGAGGTTTCTTTGTGCTGCCATTGCATTGGCTAAGGAGGATGGGAATTGCCTGAATGCCAATGCAGTTCAGGAGTTATATCACTTTTCCTATCGTCCTCCTAAAGATCATTGCTTCCTATAAGCAAAGGCGAACTGTAATATCTGGACTAAGAAATCGAAGATCTTCTTCTCTAAAGAATTGGAAGAGTAAATTTTCTATAATAAAGTTCACTGGTGGGTTTCGAACAACTGGTCTGCCGACCCTCAACATTTTTTGCCTCCTCCAACTACCACCTATGACCGAGGAGTTGCGAACTTCATAAAGGCTAGGGGGCTTGGGTCTGTAGACTTGAGGATAGCTATCCCCTTTGCTCGCCTAGTGGGCCTATTCGACCGAATCCCTTCGACTATGGTATTGTTTCATTCCTTAAGTGTACTTACTTAGGATTATTAAAACGAACATTGTTTAATTTTGTTTCTATTCTGTGTAGGTATGGCACCCAAAAAAGCAAAGGGTTTTAAGATGTCGAAGATTGCCAAGCGGTAAGCGTCATCTGATGTACTTGGGGAGGTGCCTCCTCCCGAACCGATTATCGAGCCAACTCCAGTTGCGCCAACTGTTGAGGGCAAGAAAGAGGGCGAGAGAAGATACTGCTTCTGTTCGCCCTACTACTCCATCTTCTGGTCCTCTTCTAGCTCTTTGACCCAAAGCTGCAAACCTTCAATCATACTTTATTAATAGGTATGGATCAAACTATAGTGTTAGCATTGATGGCCTCAGCCGGGAGTTAGCTCGGGCTTGCCTTTTTCCTACTGATAGGCTCTTCTTTGAGCATTATGATGATTGAGCAACTATTGATTTCTTGAATCAGTGTCCCTTTCAAGCTGTTAATGCTAACACTATCCAGTATGATCAGGTGCAAAAGGTTAAGTCCGCCAATACCGAGTTGGAAGTGAAATACAATGAGATGGAGCCCACTTTGAAGGAGGCAGCCAAGTCCATGCAAGAACAAGACAAGCATCATAAGGCTGAGCTAGTTTCTCGTGATGCTGATATAGAGAAGTTGCGAGAGGAGAATTGGGGCTTGGTAAATAAGAATAAGGGGAAAAAAGTGAGAGCAAGGGAATTGGAGGCTAAGTTGAAGGAGCTGGAAGCTAAAGTTTAAGAGCTTAAGGGATGAGAGGAGTCTCAAGATGATGATTTAGTTAGAGCATGCTTAAGCCTTCGATCGAATATCTTAATTGGGCTTAAGGCTAGGCAGCCAGAGGTGGACTGGGGTGGAAAATGATATATATCCAGAGGATATTGATGGAGATGAGGGTGATCAGCCACATTCGTTAGGAGACAGCTCGCCTGCCCCTTTTAAGCGTGGTAGTTAGGAAATTTGTATCGCTTTTTTGTAGTCTTAGTGTAGGAATTTTTCTATACTTTTATACTTTGTAAAAATTTATCTTTTTAACTTAATGAAAAAATCAAGTGCCTATTTCTTCTTCAACCTTTTATATGTGCTTAGCTTTTCTTGCCTATTTTATTTTCTGAGCAAGTTGTTGGAGGCGATCTAAAATTATGTTTGTTACTTATACTTAGTTGTTGAAAAAGTAACTTGATGAATATCATCTTAAGTGACCTGTCCTTATTAATATGCTAGTTTAGTAGAATTAATTGGCGAACCTTTATCTTCTAAATTAAGTTAATATTTCATTAGATAGAAAAAAGTCTAAGTCTTTTGAGTCATTGGCGAACTGTCCCATTGGGCAAAGAGAGCTATGGGCCACTTAGGCCTCTGGCGAACTTTCCCTTTGGATGAAGAAAGCTATGGGCCGCTTAGGCCTCTAGCGAACTATCCTTTTGGACGGAGAAAGCTATGGGCCACTTAGGCCTCTTGTGAACTTTCCCTTTGGATGGAGAAAGCTATGGGCCGCTTAGGCCTCTAGCGAACTGTCTATTTGAACGGAGAAAGGTATGGGCCGCTTAGGCCTTTGGCGAACTGTCCCTTTGGACAGAGAAGGCTATGGGTCGCTTAGGCCTCTAGCGAACTGGCAGTTGTATCTAGAGCTTAAGAAACAAGAAAAAATTTTCAAGTAAGATCCTCCAAGAAAAACTTGATACATCGTGTTCCTTGACAACTTTGGAGGATTGGTGCATCAAGTGAAAAAACTTGAGGCCTTATCATATTATTATTATGCATAAATTTAGAGAAGAGTTTGTTATACATTATAAAGTGAATAAGTACTTAATATGCTCACTTGAGATTGTCATCATTCCAAGTTCGGGGAAGTTTGGCTCCCCCTATTTTCCTTAGCTTGTAGGTACTTGATCCTATTTGTTTTGCCACTTCATAAGGACCTTCCCAACTTTGTCCGAGCTTTTTGATTCTTGCTGATCCTTTAGTTATTTTTGCCTTTCACCAAATTGTATCACCTTCTTCGAATTGTCTAACTTTGACCTTTTTGTTGAAGTATCACCTTATCCTTTGTTTATATGCCTTAGTTTGGGCTGCAGCATTTTCTCTAAGTTCCTTTGCTAGGTCCAGACTAATTTTTAGACTTTTGTTGCTCTCTTGTACATTGTATTCTTCAGTTCTTCTACTAGGTAGCCCAATTTCCACTGCTTTTGCTCCGTATACTAAGGAAAATGGTATCTGCCCTGTTGCTTGCTTAGGTGTTGTCCTATATGCCCATAGCACACTATTCAATTTATCTGCCCAATTGGCTTTTTCCCCATCTAACCTTTTCTTCAATCCTTGTAGGATGGTTAAGTTAGTGACTTCAATTAGGCAATTAGTTTGTGGATGAGCTACCGATGTAAAGTGTAGACTGATGTACCACTCTTTACAAAAAGATTTAAAAGCTTCTAAGTCGAACTGTTTCCCATTATCAGTGACTATCTTGTGGGAAATCCCATATCTGAAGATGACATTGTTCCTAAAGAAACTGATGATCCGAGCTGGTGTAATGGTGCTAAGGGCCTCTGCTTCTACCCATTTAGAGAAGTGATCAATTGCAACTACCACAAACTTTCTTTGAGCAATTGTTATGGGTAAAGGTCCCAGGATGTCTATTCCCCACTACTCAAAAGGACAAGCTGAAACTATCGATTATAACTCTGATGAGGGTTGTCTAGGCACTCTATCATACTTCTGACATATCTTGTAATGGCGAACGTCACTTTTCATCATGGGCCAATAATATCCTGTTAACATGATTTTCCTAATTATGGCATTTGAGCCTTCATGAGCTCCTCCCACTCCATTGTGTAACTCCTTTATAATATAATTTCCATCTTCTTTGGTTACACACTTGGCCTAAGGATGTGACTTTGATCTCCTGTATAGTTTTCCATTGTCCAATGTATAATTTGCTGCTTTCCAATAGTGTTTAATAGCTTCCTAGTTGTCTTCTAGTTGAACATCCTTTTGAAGAAAATCCATTATTGGGTGCAACCAGCTATCATCGTTCTGGGTGACCAGGACCTCCTGTTTTTCAAAGTTTGAAAGGTTTAATTGCTCTACTGTGATTCCCTCTATTAAGGCTTCTCCTCTTGATACTACTTTGGCTATGGCATCTACCTCCATATTGTTCGCCTTTCTATATTTACAATAACTTCCATGTGCTTTCGCCCCCTTCTAGTTTGTTCAGAAGGGATGGTCTAGGGAGTGATATTTAACTAGATTTAGTTCTTTGGTCGTGAATGTGCCTCAAATTTGACTCACCACAAGTTGCAAATTTGAGAAAATATGAAGGATTGGGGTCGTGCTTCCAAAGCTAGCGTGAGTCCTGCTACCAAGTCTTCGTATTCTACTCCATTGTTAGTTGTTGAAAAATCTAGGCGAACTGCATGTTGCACCTTTATTTTCCTCGGTCCCTATAAGACAACTCCTACTACCGCTCCCAGGTTTCCTACAGCTCCATCTGTATGAAGTTTCCATATATCCCCTTCGAGGCTCGGTATTGCAGATTGTGAGTCATCTACTTGGCCTTCACTAGAGAATTCGGCTATAAAATCAGCTAGTACATGTGCTTTCATCGCTGTACAGGATTCATACCTGATATTAAACTCACCCAGCTTGATTGACCATTCCACTAATCTTTCTAAAGTTTTAGCTCGGTGCAAGACCTTTTTTAGTGGATGATTTGTGCAGACAATTATGGTATGTGATTGGAAATAGTGACATAAGCAATTTGTTGTTGTAAGGACGACAAAAGCTAACTTCTCCACACATGGATATCGAAGCTTAGCTCCTCTAAGGACTTTGCTCACATAATAAATAGGGTATTGTACACCCCCTTCTTCCTTGAGCAGTACAGAAGCAATCGAATTATCAGTAGCCGCAAGATATAAGTATAAAGGCTCATCTTTCTTGGGTCTACTAAAAAGTGGAGCGAAGGATAGGAATTCTTTAATCTAGTTGAAAGCAAGCTGGCATTGATTGTCCCATTTAAAACCTCTTAATTATTTCAACGTTTGGTAAAATGGCATGCATCTTTTGGCTGAACAAGAGATAAATCTTCCAAATGTGATTATTCAATCGTTCAATTGCTGAACCTCATGTATACTGGCAGGTGGTTTCATTTCTATGATTGCTTTGATGTTCTCAGGGTTCGCCTCTATTCCCTCTAAGATATCATAAAACCTAGGAACTTTCCTACTCTTACTCTGAATGTGCATTTCTCTGGGTTGAGCTTCCTGCCAAACTTATTCAAAATGTGGAGTGCTTCTTGTAGCTCTCTAGGATGATCAGTAACTCAGATGCTTTTTACTATCATATCATCAGCATACACCTCTACTGTTCTTCCAATTTGTTATTTGAACATACTATTGACCAGCCTTTGATATGTAGCTCCAGCATTTTCAATTCGAAAGGCATAACTTGGTAACAATAGATGTCTCGGTCTGTGATAAAACTTGTTCTTTCTGCATCTAGTTCGTTCATTCTTATTTGGTGGTATCCTACCGTTGCATCTACAAAGCTATACACTTCATACCTAGCTGTTGAGTCAACTAACTGATCAATGTTAGGCAACGGATAGGAGTCTTTTCGGCATGCTTTGTTCAAATATGTAAAGTCAACAGAAAGTCTCCATTTTCCATTAGGTTTAGGTACAAGGACAATGTTTTCCAGCCACTTCGGATAGTCCACTTCCCTTATGAAACCCTCCTTCAGAAGTTTATCAACCTCCGCTACTAAGGCATGCTATCTTTCGTAGCCATGGTTTCGTTTCTTCTGCTTGATAGGTTTAAAGCTTGGGTCTATGCTAAGCTTGTGGGAGATGATGTTCGGATTAATCTCTATTATATCCTCTGCAGACCATGCAAAGCTTCGTACATTATCTTTCAAGACTGTCTTCATGCTTTCCCATACTTTTTCAGGCAAATCAGCTTCTAATTTGATATTCTTCCCCTTCTCTATCTCCCATGTGATCAGCTCGTCCATTGGCTCAGGGTGTTTAGGAATATCGAAAGGGGGGTGTTCCGCGGGTTGAGTAGTTGATTCTTCTTTTGGCATCCACATGATTGGTAGGGTCAATGGTTGGCCCTTTAGAGACACTACATATGCTTCTCTAGCTGCTTTTTGATCACCCTTCACAGCCACCACTTCACCTTCATCTGAAAAAAATTTCATAGTCAAATATTTGATGCTCGTTATTGCTTCCAGCTCATACAAAGCACGTCTTCCCAATATGCCATTATATGGGAACTGGAGGTCCGCTACCATGAATTTCAACTTGAGCCTCTTTGAAGATTCTTTTCCACTGAGCTCCATATCTAGGTCCACTGCAATTGACACCTGAACTGGCTTACCCGCTAAACCGACAAGAGGGGAATGGATAGGTTTGAGTTTTGCAGGGCTTAATTTGAGAGCTTTAAATACCCTCATAGTTGTCATTTTTACCGCACTACCTCCATCTACTAAGATTCTTTTGACTAAAAAATTCTCCAAGATACCTTCAATCACTACAGCGTCATTGTGTGGCATTCAGACCTGGTCGCAATCACTCTCAGAGAACGATATCAGCTGTCTAGGGCTAGGTTTTTATGGTGGTAGGATAGAGTATATCTCTCTAGCTCTCCTTTTCCTTGGCGAGTTACTGTCACCACCTGCTGAGCCACCAAATATAGTGTGAATGGTTCCCACAGTCCCAACATTCCTCTTAGGCTTGCTTGACTGTCTTTCCCCTTGCTTGCTCTCCCCTACAAATTGTTTTAGTTCGCCATTTTGTATAAGGCGTTCAATTTCTTTTTTCAACTACCAGTAAACATCAATTTCATGACCCACATCTCTATGGAACTCACAATACTTGCTTCTATCCCTATGACCTGCTGAATCCTCCCTCATTTTTTGGGATAAAAGCATGTAATCTGATCGCCCTGTTCTTTGATCCATGACAAGATTTTGGATCATGGTTTGTTTATCGAAGTGAACTCAGTATTCGGTGAAGGCTCGCTACTTTTGGAGTATGGGGTTCGGACAGAATAGCTTGTTCGGAGAGGCCGGATGGCGATCTTCTCCTTGGCGAACGTCTGCCCCAATGGATGAGTGCCTTCTAGACTTATATCTTTTCTCCCTAGCCAACTTATGCTACTGTTGGATCTCATAAGCTTCATCTAGCTGGTGTATTTGTGAGCCCTTGCCATGAGTTCAGCAAAAATTATTGGTGGGTCGATGGTCAGGCTTTCAAATAGCTTGTTGTATTTGCAATTCTTAGCCATTGCACTAACTGCCACTTCATCATTTAGGTTCTCCACTTGCATTGCCACCTTTTGAAACCTAGCCACATACTGTCACAAGGTTTCTCCATCTTCTCTTTTTAGGTGCACCAAATCAGATGAAATTTTCTTAGATCGAATACAGGTTATGAATCGAGCTCAGAATATCGCGGCTAACTATGAAAAAGAGTGGATAGACCCCATTTTAAGTGTCTGGTACCACTCTTTTGCGGCACCTTTGAGGGTGATTGGAAAGACTTTACACATTAAATCTTACGAGTTAGTCTGCAAATATATTATGGTTCAAAAGGTGGCTCAGTGACTCCTAGGATTGGTATAACCATCATAAGATTGAAAAGTAGGGAGCTTGAATTTGGGTGGGAAGGCCACAACCAATATGGTGGGGGATAATGGAGAGTCTTGGCGAAGGCCATAATCTCCATTCTCTTTTGATTCTTTACATTCTCGTACTAGATCCTTGACTACATCTCTAAGGTTCGCCTCATCTAAGATCTGAGTGTGACTAACCTCATGATCACGGTGATGGGTAGGCTTTGATTCTGCTTCCTGGTACCAATCAAAGAGGGAGTGGGTTGGAAGTCTAGAGGAAGGCGAATGAATGTTTCCTTCGTTAAGGAGTGGATCTATTAGTTTGGGGGGCGTAGTTGGATCACCTCTGGGTGTTGAGCTCTCTAGGATACTTTTTAATACAGTGCTGACTTGGGAGTAAGCTTGAGCTAAGGCTGCTGCTACTTGAGGATCGGTTACAGGTGGGAGAGTAAGGGTGATTGGATGGCCAGGTTCGCCATACTCATTGTTTTGGTCATCCATGTTAGGGTTTTCATTTTGGTTGGCCGCCATGATGAATGGAAATTCGAAGGTTGGCTAGGGTTGTGGAGAGGTTGAAGGTGTGTTTCACACTCACCGCACCAATTGTTAAACTCTTAAAATTTTAGGGACAGGTTGATTGCGATTAACCCAATTTTTTAGGATAAGATTTAGGTATATATACTGGAGTTCGAACAATCCGTATTGAATTAGGATTCTGAATCTTAATTTATTTCCTATTCAGTGTCATTTTAGAGAGTTTAATAATAATTTATTATTATATGTTAACAATTGGACCTGCTAAATGATGAGTATAAAAATGTTACAAATTAGGATTTGTTTACTAGCTCAAAAAAATATTCAATTAGAAATGGGGAAAGTCGAGCCAGAGTAAGCTAAATTGTCTATCGAGCAAGAAAAGGCTAAGCTGAAGGTCCAGTGCGACCAACTTAAAAATGATTTAGAGGCTGCTCAAAAGGAGACAGATGATGTACTAAATAAAATCACCGATACATTCGATAATTTCCAAGATTGAGTGACTTTTGCTCTACAGGCTCAATATCTTGATCACAATTTTAATTTTATTAGCAAGATTCTCGTCACTGAATCTTTTGAAGACCCGGGATATGCTCATTCTGCACATCCTGATGAACAAGTTGAAGAAATACATCAAATTGATACGCAAGATGATCAAGTTGATGATGTAAATGATCTTGTCCCTTGAGGATTCTTTTTTAGAATAAAGAATTATGTACATACTTTTTTTCTTAATGGAAAATTTTTATTCGGCCTTTTAGATTTCGAGTTCTCTAACTCTTTTTCTATCACGAGATTACTTAGGCTTGTGATGTATTACTATGAGCATTTTTTAGAGCAATTTTGCTATTTTGGTCTTTATTTTTCTTAAGTGGATAACAACATAAGTGGGGAACAACATAACCAAATGAATTTCTTATTATTTCTTCAGGAAAAGTAAAAAAAAAAAAAAAACCTATTTTTTAGAATCATTCTATTCCCTTAGCTCCCCCGAGTTATCCCCTATAGATCCAGATTCCTAAGATCCTAACACTTAGGGGAAAAAACCTACTTTCCTCTAATTCATCTTACTTATACATAATATTTTTACAGGTTCTTTATGTTCCATATTCGTGGCAGTTCTTTGCTATTTACTTTTTTAATTTCCCTATCTTTTTCATTACTTCATATGGTCCTTCTTAGTTTGGACATAGTTTGCTTACTCCTATCGATCCTCTTATTATTTTTATCTTTTCAAGAATGAAATCTCCCACTTGAGAACTTCTTACTCTAACCCTTTTTTTGTAGAATCTCATCATTTGTGTTATGTGTGCTTCTACTCAAATACTAGCTTGATCCCTTTGTTCTTCTAATTGATCCAATGTAAGCCTCATTTTCTTGTCATTTGTCACCATATTGCAATGCATGGCTCAGACACTGGGTGCACTGATTTCAATTTGGATTATTGCTTTTGTTCCATAAACCAGTGAGAATGAAGTTTCACTAGTAGCCTTCCTTGGAGTCGTTCAGTTCGCCCATTACACATTGTTCAATTCATTGGCCCATTTTGACTTCTCTTCATCTAATCTCTTCTTCAGTCCATGCAAAATATTTCGATTAGTAACCTCTTAACCCATTCATTTGTGGTTGTACTACTTATGTAAAGTGTAGCTTGATATTCCAATTGTCATAGAAATTTCGAAAATGTATCGAATGAAACTACTTTCCATTAACTGTGACTATGTTATTCAATATACCATATTGAAAGATTATGTTGTTCTAGAGAAATGATATAATCTTGTTCGGTGTTATTGTAGACAGCAACTCTACCTATACCTATTCTGTGAAGTGACTACTATAACCACAAACTTCTTTTGCCCAACGGATCCTTGAGAAAGGGCCCAAATATTGATTCCCTATTATGTAAAAGGCCATGCTCCTCCTAAAGGTTGCATTTGAACTGTTGGCTGTCTTGGTACCCTAGTATGTATTTGACATTGCTAGTATGTTCGAACTTTTTTTTACATCTTTTCTCAGGTTTGGCCAATAATATCCATGTAATACAATTTTTCTGATGAGGGCATTAGCTCCCCCATATGCTCCACATAATCTTTCATGTTTTTCATTGACAACATATTCGGCCTCTTCTTCGCTTAGACATTTTGCCTACATATGAGCATTTGATCTTTTGTACAGTGTTGAATGTTCATAGGCATAGGTAACTGCCTTTCTTGAAATCTTCACTGCTTCCTTCTTGTCTTGGGGTAGAATCCCTTGGTCCAAATATTACCCAATGGGCTTCATCCAACCTTGTACTGGTTTTACAACTAGAGCAATTTCTTGATCAATACTTGTCTGGTGCTAAATCTCCAAGGTTATTGCATTATTTGACCACTCAAATTTTGAGGCGACTGCTTTTGCTAGGTTATCTGCTTCCACATTTTGCTAGGTTATCTGCTTTTGCTAGCTCTCCAACTGTGATAGCAATGAATTGCTAGGGCTTTATATTTCACAAAGGCTAGCTCTTTTATCTCAAATTTACTTAGCAGTTGATTGACAACCAGCTGTGAGTCAGAGTAAATTGACAGTTGTTCAGGTCTCACCTCTTGTGCTAGCTTGATGCCCATTATTAGCGCTTCGTACTCAAGCATGTTATTGGTTGGTTCAAATTTTAATTGCATAGCATACTGAAGTTTTATTTTGTTCAACCCTTAAGGTATAATTCCTTCTCCTGACCTATCTGATTTGGTGCACCCTCTATGAATAACTACCAGCTCCATTGCTTTTTGACAAGCTATTCTCCTTGTACTAGGTTTCCTATTAATTTAAGGATGGAATTTGAGAGAGCTTGTGCTTCTAAAGTTGGGGCACATATTGAATGTCAGATTCTCCAAGTCTTATAGACCATTCAAACATTCTCCTTGAGGCTTCTACCCTGTGCAACACTTTCTTCAAGGGATAATTAATCCGAACATAAATAGTGTGTGCTTGAAAGTAATGTTTCAATTTTATAGATGTACTAAGACAATGTATGTCAATTTTTCCAAATAGGAATACCTTACCTTAATAGCCCTTAATACATTACTTGGATAATAGATGGGATACTACTTGGTACATTCTTCTCTGATTAGAACTAAAGCTATTATTTCCTTTGCCAATGAGAGATACAAATACAAAAGTTATTTTGCTTTGCGTCTACTAAGGAGAGGTGGGGAAGCAAGAAACTCCTTTAATTCCTCAAATGCTTTCTGACACTCACCTGTCCACTCAAAGTCCTTTATATATCTTAGTGTTTTATAAAAAACGAAGACATCATTTTGTCGAACAAGATATGAATCGCCCTAGGGCAGTTATTCATCCATTTTGTTTTTGAATATCATTATGTCTTTGGAGGTTTCATGTCCATCATCACTCTTATTTTTTGTGGGTTTGCCTTGATTCCTCTCTAGGATATCATGAATCCCAAAAATTTACGTGTAGTAACACCAAAAACACATTTGTCTAGGTTCAATTTTATCCCATACTGGTGTAATATGTCAAGTGCTCATCCTTAATCAAATGCAGATTGGTCGACCCTTTTATTTTTAACTATCATGTCATTGACATATACTTCTACAGAGTCACCAATCAAATCTTTAAACAATTTATTCACTAGTCATTGATATGTTGCACTCGTATTCTTTAGGCAGAATGGCATGACTCTGAAAAATGTGTGCCTCTATCTATGATAAAGGCTATTTTTTCATCATCCGCCTTGTCCTTCTTTATTTGATGGTAACCTACAGTTGCATCCATGAAGCTATAAATCTCCTACCCAGCTATAGAATCCATCAACTAGTCAATGTTCGGCAGTGAGTATAAGTCCTTGGGACATGCTTTGTTTAAATCTTTGAAATCAACACATAGCCTCCATTCTCCATTTAGCTTTGGAACAAGCACAACATTAGCAAGCCAAGTTGTGTATAAAACTTCCTAAACAAAACTTGATTGAAAATTTATCCACTTTTGCAGTAATTATTTTTTGCAGCTTGGGTGCATGATTTCTTTTCTTTTATTTTACTAGTTTAATCTCGGGATCAATGCTAAGTTTATGACTCATTTCCATTGGATTTATCCCTGTTATGTTATTGGCTTGCATGTAAAATCATTTTTATGGCTTTTTAGATTCAACAAAAGATTTTGTAATATTACCCCAGTGGTACTTTTTCCCACTTTTACTTTCTTTCCTCCTTCGAGTTCCAATTCAACTAGAGTCATTTCTAGTTTTAGACTTAGCTATGTTCGCTCTATAGGAATATCAAAGGGTTCTGCAACTTCTTCTATCTATTGTTCCATCTTCTCCTATTACTCAGCAACCAAGGTAGGCAATGAATGGTGTGAGGTTTTTAATGCAACCATATATGTTTCCTTAGCAACTCTTTGATCTCCTTTTACCATAACAACAATGTTATTAGCACGAAATTTTGAAGTTAAAAACTTAATCGAAGTACAAGCATTTAAGTCATATAACAATGTTCATCCGATAATGGCATTGTATGGAAATGGGATGTCAACCACCTCAAATTCTACTTGGAACTTTCTTATATGCTCTTCATCTCCTAAATCCTTTGATACTTAAATAGAGCCTTCAACTTGAACTTGTTTTCCTACAAGTCTAACTAAAGATGTACGAACATACTTTAAATTATCAATTTTAACTGCAAAGCTTTAAAAATATCAAAGGTTAACAAATTCACTGCACTACCATCGTCCATCAATATGCGCCTGACTCGATAATTCTAGATGATAGCTTGCACCACCAAAGCATTTGCATGTGGATGTTGAACCTGAGCACCATCTTCTTCTATGAAGATAATATGAGGTCTCTTTATTAGAACTTTTTTAAGGATTGAGCAGATTTCCCTTTTGTGGCGTTTCTGCATTGTGTTACTATCTCCTTCAGTTGGTCCACCAAAAATCACATTGATTACTTCCACTATTTTTGTTTTGGCCAATGATTTCGCTCTTTCTTTTCACTAGTGGAGGTCTCTTCGCATCCCTACACAAAGTTCTTAAAAATACCTCGTTGGATTAGGTTTTCAATTTCTTTTTTAAGTTTCCAACAATATACTATATCATGTCTCACATCCCTGTGGAAATCACAATACCTTGCTTTTATCCCTAAATATAGGTGAGGTAGACTACTTCATTATGTCTCTAAATCTACTCTAGGATGTAAGTTTGACTTTTGGTCAATGGTGTGAATTGTTGCCCGTCGTGTTCCTTTGCTCACAAAAAATGGAGTCTTTGAGGTGTAATTGGTCCGAGCAAAGTACGACCTACTGAACCGTGGAGACGATCTCCTTCTGCTCGGTTCCTCTTTCTTATTCTCCTGAGGAACCTTTGTTTGCAATTGCTGCTATTATTTTCAAGCCTTGTCTAACCAAGCATAATTATTTTCTTGAGACATCAACTCTACAAAAGAGAGTAGAGGATCAATATTGATTGAATCTAATAATTTCCCATACATATAGTTTTTTCCCATAGCACTGATTGCCACTTCAACATTCAAGTGTTCTAGAGTGATTTGCCATCATCTCTCTCTAAATCAATCATGTCCAAGATGATCTTCTTGCTCTGGATACATGTGATAAAACATGCCTTAAATGTTGAGGCGAGCTGAGCAAAGGATGATATGGAACCTGTCTTAAGCATTTTGTACCACTTCTATGCAAGACCTTTCAAGGTCGCAAGGAAGGCTCGACATAATAATGCATTTGCTATTGTTTGAATATGCATTATTGTCCAAAAATTAGCAAGATGCCTCCTTAGATCTAAAGTGCCATCATATGCCTAGAAGTTAGGCATCTTGAACTTGGAAGGAAATGGTACAGCTAACACTTTCTGTGATAATGGGAAATCATTTTTGATACTTTTGTCTCCAATAACTCTATATTCCTTTAGGATCTCCCTATTTCTTGTTTGGAAACTTTCATCACTTGACCTTCTAGTCATGTGTTCCACACTTTTGTCTTGAGTAATTACAATAGTCTTCTAGGATGATTCTATTTCATTTTGAAGGTCCATGCGCTCTTCTCCTTCACTTTGAACAAATTATTTCCCATTTCGCAACACATAATTATGCTACTGTGGGGTGGGCTATGGACGAGGTTGAGTTTGCATGAATCTGGACAGGATAGACGCAAAATTATTGTATGTATCTGCCAAAGCTTTGGCAACCTATTGATCAGTTGTCGAAGGTTGACTGGAATTGCCAGGATTATCTCCCTGAGTAAAGATATAAGAATGAGTGACAACCAATTCTGGAGGAGATCCTGATTCCAGGTTTTGAGCTTCAGCAAGTAAATTATGAGAGCTTAGAGATGCCATTTCAATTTGAACAGAGATGAAATTAAGATTTTGAACATGAAATGGAGGTGTATTCCACACTCACCACACTAATTTTATAAGTGTAAATTGAGAAAATACTCAAAGAATGTGTTTGTTATTAATGAAGAAATCAGATGATCGTTTTCCTATTTCTATACACTTATTTATAGTACAATTCAAACTGTAACTAATCAAATAACCTTTATGGTAAAAATCTTAATCAGCAATGCCGAACAAAAATCTCGACCATTAATGACTTTTAATGATTCTATTTAACTAAACGTTACACTAAGTGTGCAGAAATTTAGACACTGCTTGGCTTTATTTGTTCGTACTTTGACTAGTTGTTTGGTCTTTGACTTGCTTGATTCATTTGGTCCAAATCCTCTTACTATCAATACTTGTTAGTGATAATGGGTTCATGTAAAATGATTTTTTTAGATTTTGTCAAGTGTGCATTTTTCATTTTAAAATATATCTCTTCTTTCTCTTCTCTCTCTTACTTTTTAATCTCATTTAATAGAAAAAAGAGTTTGATTTCGAATGCAAAGACCATTTAATGATACAAAAGTAAATTTTGAGGACTAAATATTTAATAAATAAAAATATGAGGATGAGATATTTTGTGAAACCTCAGCCCCCCAGCCCCCGGACCATATAGTTATTTTTCCCCTTATTTATGTATGTATTGGGTAACTAGCAAAAGCCTCGTGTTACTGAGCAGTACAGTCATTTTCTCTTTCTCAATTAAATATATATTTGGATGTTGTAAAATAAAAAAGTATTTCGACTGTTTTCACGCATCTTGATTGAAAACCCGATGGGATGTTGCGAGAAGAAAAACGAAGTATTAGTGCCACGTGGCACCATTGAGAGCCTATAGAACCTTATCTCACATCCAAAAATCTGATCCAATATCCATTTGCGGTCACAGGTCACTAAAACAAAAACGCCAGAAAGTCTAACAAAACAAAAGCAATAGAAGGAAAAAACTGCAAGTGGAGTGAACGAAAATGGCATCCACTTCATGTTTCTTGCACCACCATGCTCTTACCAATCGATTATCATCGTCTTCATTATCCCAACGGCAAGTTTCTAGGCCCACCCAACTGATCTGCAGAGCCACACAGAAGCAGCAGGCAGCTCATGATGAGGATATTAGCCTAAGCCTCGTGTCCCGAAGACTGGCTCTAACGGTCCTCATCGGGGCTGCAGCCGTCGGCTCTAAGGTTTCTCCGGCTGATGCTGCCTATGGTGAATCTGCTAATGTTTTCGGGAAGCCAAAAACAAACACAGACTTCTTGCCATACAATGGAGAGGGATTCAAAGTGCTAATTCCATCGAAGTGGAACCCAAGCAAGGAGGTTGAGTATCCTGGGCAAGTTCTTAGATATGAGGACAATTTCGATTCCAACAGCAATCTTTCTGTTATGATCATTCCTACTGATAAGAAATCTATCACTGACTATGGTTCTCCAGAGGAGTTCCTTTCCCAGGTAAGAATACTTAAATTAACCTTTTTTGCTCTTCAATTTTCCCATTTTCCAATTTGCTTAAAATTCCATCAATTTTCTAGGTGAATTTTCTGCTAGGAAAACAGGCTTATTTCGGCAAAACCGTTTCTGAGGTAACTTTAATATTTTATTGTGTTTTCTACTCTATAGTCTTCTTTTATAGTTTAACCTGCAAGTATTTCGTGGGTTCAAAACTACCAATTTAGTTTATCTCAAAAATTGAAACAAACAAACCCTACTTTTTTTTACCTGCCTCTATTTTGATAACTTGATATTTTAAAGTATAGATGAAAATGGTGAGCAATTTGCAGGGAGGTTTTGACCCAAATGCTGTAGCAACAGCCAACATATTGGAGACAGCAACCCCGGAGAACAACGGAAAAAAATATTACTCTATAACAGTGTTGACAAGGACAGCAGACGGAGATGAAGGTGGAAAGCACCTATTGATCACGGCTACTGTGAAAGATGGGAAGCTTTACATTTGCAAAGCACAAGCTGGAGATAAAAGGTGGTTCAAAGGTGCAAGAAAGTTTGTAGAAAGCGCTGCCAGTTCCTTTAGTGTTGCTTGAAGAGGAATTTTATGTAAGTCAAGTTAATCTATTGTGTTTATTCTGGGCTATTACTTCTTTTTTGCAAAGTGTAAGAGCTAGAGAGTACTTAATTCCATGGACGACGTTGATTTGTGGATATTATCATTTTTATTTCCTTGAATTTAAGTACCCTATCTTACTTGTAATCACTTCAAATTTCCTCCCTTGTCATCATCATGTTTCCTTTATCATCTCCTGAATAGGCAAATTGCAGGATGTATATATATATATATATATATATATATATATACATGGTTGGAAGGCTGGGTTTAACTATTTATATCTGGTTTGTCTATACATCAATATATGTTATTACCCGTGATTTAGACTAACAAAGTTGAAAACATATAGTTCAATAATAAAAGAAAAGTTACATTGGAGGTGAGCTTTGTTATTGTCGTTTCAGGAATAGCAATCTCCATTTGAGTGAAGATATTCCGCAACACGTTTCAGTAAGTAGCAATAAGAATTGTAGATTATTATTGATAAAGACAGTTGTGTCAATATAGTTTTCACTCCGTGGAAAAATTAGGATTATTTATTTTTTATACACCCTCATTCATACAAGTTTCAATAGCTAAAGAATAGTAGTAGAGTAAGGATGACTACACAAGTTTTTCTTCTTTTTTCAATTAAAAAGATGAGATTTGCCTCCAATGGATTTTAGTCTCTTGCGATTGGAAGTCCAATCATGATAGAATCAAAGGAACTCGTTCTTTAACAAAGGATGAAAGTATGTTTTGATTCACAAGTACATCTTGCGGTAACCAGGATCTATCATATGATCAATAACCCTTTAATCAACTAGCATAGTTTCGAAACACTCGATATCCAAAGAGTTTGAACTCCCAATGATGATTTAGATAATCCCTTGAAAACTCAATCCATGTTGAATATGAATACTTAGAATAAGGAGAATTTTGCCACCTAAAATGAAGAATCACAATTACGAATTCATCTCATGAATTTCTAAATTTTATTTAGAACAACCAACATGGTCAAATGTTTAACAACACATGATTTTGTATCTCAAAACAAAGAAAGCTAATCTCTTTATATAGAATAGAGATTTACAAATTAAGTAAATCAAAATTAAAACAATAACCAAAGCCATAAAGTGGATGATTCTTCAACTTTCATAACTTTCTTGACTCTTCATCTTCTATCTTTTTGTCTCTTCAAGTTCTTGTGATTCAAGATAAGCTAAAATGGGTCATCCAACTCAAATATGTGGGCTCCAAAATAAGTTTTGAGCTAAAAGCCTAAAAATTTTAAAATTGACTTAATGATACCGTTACTCAATAAACTTTTCCATGTATAAATATAGGCCCAAAATGAACTCTAAATCAACTCATTTGTATTTTAATTAATTTAGAAAGTAGTTTTACCCAAATTTAAATTAAAAGCTAAACGATCTATAAATTTCCATAATTGGACATTTTTCCATTTTGACTCGTTTTGCCTCCATAGCTTGTACTGTATTATTCCCTCCCCCCTTCAATATGATTCATTCTCAAATCATGAGGTTCGATAAATGATTTATCTGTGGTCACACAATCATCAATATCGGTAGCGATTTCAATTTCTTCAATCGCTCCCAAGTCAACTTCCAATATTTCCAATTTTCAAGACACATATTACAATAAATGGAAAATTCATAATTAAATTTCTTGATTTCCTTCATATTATCTTCAAACGTATCCTGGTGAGTAGCTTATCCCTTTAACTTTCTGATTTGTAAAACCTAATTCTCTAGTTTGCTGTTGATACTGTCAAGTTGCTTATTTAGACTTTAAAATCCTTATAGCATGATTGTAATGAAATCCGTATTGTTTCTTCAAATTGCCAATAAAGAATAAAATTGTCGAACCTAAAAGGATAACAACACATATTTTGGCAAGCTGAAAAAAAATTGTTTAACATTAGAAAAAAAAAATTGTGAATTGTAAACTTGAAAGAAAGGGACACTTGTGTCTGACAAAGACAAAAAGAAGTGCAAAAAAAAAAAAAATAGACATTAGAACTCAAATGTAACACTTGATACAGAATTAAGACAACAAGAATAACATCGATAACCTTGGAGAAAGAGCTAAGGGTCTGATACTAAATGTTGCGGAACCCAGGATCGACAATGTGATAAAGAACTCTTTAATCGATTGGCCTAGTCTTCTAAACATCCATTGCCCAAAGAGTTAGAATCCCCAATGATGATTTAGATAATCCCTTAAAAAACTCAATCTATGTTGATGAACACTTAGAATAGGAAGGAGAATTTTGGCACCCGTAATGGAGAAACACAATTCAACGTCTTATGAATTCATAAAAATTACAAATTCATCTCGTGAATTTTGAAATTTCATTAAGAACAACCAATATGGTCAAGTGTTTAACAACGCATGATTTTGTATTTCAAAACAAGGAAAGCTAATGAGATTTTGAGCTAAAAGACCAAAAACTTTAAAATTGCCAAAAATGGGCCAAATGATGTCATTACTCCATAAAACTTTTCATATAAAAATATAGACTCAAAATGAACTCTAAACCAGCTTATATGTATTTTAATTAATTTAGATAGTATTTTCGCCCATATTTTAATTAAAAGTCCAAACAATTTATAGATTTTTATGACTAGACATTTTTTCATTTTGATTCATTTTGCCTCCATAGCCTATACGTATTGTATCAGTACAAGTTAATAATTTGTTATTGGAGAAAAGAAAGGGGAAAGTTTATTTATAATCAAGAGTGAATTAGAGTTATTAATGGAAAATATGCTATTAGTTAAGGGGAACAAACAACGTAAAAATCTTGTGCCTAGATCTTCTTCAATAAATATCATGAATGTGCTACAAATTGTGGGTTATCTCGATGAATCTTTCTTTTTTTTAGGAATTTGGTAAGATTAAGAAGAGTGAGTTATTCAAGGAGTTATTTTTATCTTCTACTTCTACATTTTTAAAATTAGAAGACAAGGTTATTGTTGCTTCGGTGTAATTATAAAATTTGACTCATTATCTATTGAAGGAATAGCATATCATTTTGATTATATACTTAAAAAAAGAGTTACATAGCACCTTCATGCAACCAATGAAATGTAATCCTTGTAAATTTAGTAAGAATTATGTCAGTGTTCACTTTGACTTGGTTGTAATCTATAGCAAGAGGTCAAAAGCGCAAAATTTGGATACGTACTTTAACAAAATGAATGTTTTGGAACCAAAAGGAGAATACTTACTTTGGCTTGGAGTGATGAGTTTATACTCTTTTCAGTCTGATCTTATGCAAGATAAGGAATTCAAGAACCTCTGTAATGGACTGTTTTCCAGTGTCGGTAATAGTGATTTATCGGTCTGTAAATAGTACCATCAGTCTGGGACTTAGTATTATTTCGGTTCGGAAAAATTACTACTTGTGTCTAATATCGTATTTAATATTTTTGAAGCATTTTTGCATGATTTAGGTGGGTAGGGAATATTTCATGAATATATTTGGAGAATTGCAACAACTAATGAATATTATTTTTAGTGTAGTATATTAAGGAATAAATGATAAATTATTTTGTGGAGTTAAATAACATTTAGAAGAGAATTATTTGAGGAATATTTAGAGCCATTGGATAAGATTACCTAGGACTTGATCATAGCCCTTGATTTAGCATAAAATGAAGAAGCAAAGTTTGACTTTGCTACTAAAGTTAGCAACACTTTCTCTTTCTTCTTCTCCATCATCTCCCACGCCATTTTCATTCCTTCTTCCTCTTCCATTTCTCTCATTTCTTCCACCACAAATCACCACTAAATAACCTAATTAAACCATAAAATTGTGATTAAACCTTAAGAAACAAGTAGTAGGAGTTGGAATTTATGAACAAAGACTAAGAGAATTGAAGTTGCCATTGAAGAGGTAAGTTGTGATTTTTGGATTTTGTGATTTATTGAGTAATATTCTAGGATTAGATATGAGATTAATGCATTAAGCCATGCTACTTTCTTTTCTAATGTTAATCTTCGAGTTTAATGAAAATTTCTCTTACTTGAAGAGATTGGTGAACCCTCTCACAAAAGAAAGGAGAAAGCTTAGGAGAAGAGCTTTCTAAGATCCTTCAAGGTTCATTTTAAGATTAGTGCAATAATATTCTCATTCCCCTTTCATTTTTTTTAAGTTTTCAATTTTAGGTTTTTGAAGGAATTTTGAGAACTTTGTATGTTTTGGTTAAATTGATAAATTTTGATGTTAGAGGTGCACTTAGGTGGGATTGGAAGTCATTTTTGACCCTTTTATAATTTTCATTTATCTTAACTTCTTCATGAAAGTTGTAGCTCTATTTCTCAGCTTTCCAAAACATCCTCTTATGTTCAATTTCAATACTTGTAGCTCAACATATGATTTAAATACCAAAACTGGTTCTGTTATGGTGTCTCACTTGTATATCCGAATTGATTGTCCATTTTGGCCACTAAAATGGCAAGATAATGTCTTATGTTCTTCATAACAATTATATTCTACTTCTTATCTTTCTAAATCATCCTCTTTTGTCCAATTTGAATACCTATAGCTCAACTTATAATTTCTATACCAAAACTGGTTGTGCTGAATCATGTTTAGAATGTTGGTCTGTGTTCTTGGGTTTCTTACACCCTCTTAGAAAATGATCTGGACTATGGTCCCTTCATGAAATTTGTATCATTTTATCTTAGCTTTCTAATGAATTAAGTCTAACTCAATTTGAGGTCCTATAACTTCAGTTATACCCTGAGAAACACAGCAAAGGTCAGATTTATGAAAATGCTGAAAATTTCTTAATCTAAGTACTTTTATACTTATATTAAGTATATTTATTTTGAATATGTCCATTTAAATTTATTTTATTAAGTATAAAAAAAAGAGAAAGTGGTAATTTTCGTAACTTGGAAGTTAAGTGATTTTGAAATAATAAGTGTTAATTTTTAAATGTTTTTGGATAAGGATTGGTAAATGAGAAATGAGATTATTTGTGGAAGAATGCATTTATTTTGGGCTCTACTATACATGATTGAAATGTGGTATGATGAGATTTATTGCGATATGTAAGCATGCTCGGGTTATCAGCCCGTATTGTTTGGTGGAGCTATGATCATATGCTAGGGTTATCAGCCCTTATAAATAGGCGGACGTGCTTATTATTTGTGGTGGTGCTTGCACCGGCCACGGTGGTGCTTTCATAGGCCACGATTGTGTGATTAGTGGGTGAAACTTCCACTGGCCACAATGACACTTCCACAGGTCACGATTGTGTGATTGGTGGGTGGCGCTTTCACAGGCCACGATCTAATCTGCTTGCATTCATTTAGTATTGATACGAGCCTAAATAAAATGGAAAGGGTGAATTTTATTTTATTATAAAGAAACTGGAAACATATTGGTATTTATGATATTTTTTATTTATATTGAATTTGGTATAAAATTTTAAGGTGTGAATTTCTTTATGGTTTTCGAAATATTGGATTTTATTGGCAAGTTTTCTGTGCTTAATATGTATATTCTGATTTAAGTATTTTTAAAGATATATGCGAGTTGTGGGTGCTACGTGAGGACCAAAGAGGCAGTATAAGAGTAGAAGTGTAGTTTTTGCATAGGATATGTATATATTAATGTAAATTATGGCATGTATAATATTTTTATAAGAAGTATTGGAGTTGTAAATATTGAGAAAAGTAATATTATTTGATTATATGTTTGGAGTATGAATGGTGAAATATATATATATATATATATATATATATATATATATATATATATATTGGAATGAATCGTGAGTTGTTATGTTAGAACTTAATTGAATTAATATAACTGATAGAAGTGCTACGTGATCTTTGTAATAATTTGGAGTTGGGTTTTAGAGGAATTATATTGAAAGTGTATACATTTTCTTTGTGTGACAAGTTAATTTTTAGGGGAAACTCTTGCAAAATTTTCGTAGAAATTTTTCTAAATCTTAAACTATATTTTAGAAAAAATATTATTTGCCCTTATGAAAATCTAACCACTTCTAATATGTGATCTCGAGTTAGTAGGTGGCATAAGATGGTGCTCCAGCACTGAATGTGGCATCTGCCGTCTAGTTCTCCGGAATTGGATAGCGGGTGTTATAACTTCTCATTTTATCACACCCTATCTCACTGTAAGACATGATTTGTCATCCGTAATATACTTAACAAGTAGTTAATAATTATAAATCCCTACTGGGTATACCACAAAGGACTTAAATTTTTCATTCCTTCATTTATTTCTTGTAGAAAAGTAAATAAGTTTAAATCTTCTTTTGGTTCTTCCACATGTTATAAAGAAAATGTCTTATTAGTAATTAATTAAATATATGAAATATAAATTCTATTAAGCTAAATAAAATAATTGAGTCAATAAAATTTCTTAAAATCAATTACATTTACAAAAGCATGAGTGGTTTCATAGCTCATAAACCCCATGAAATTCAGTTACATACTGGATCAATCTCATTTTCATAATTAAGTAAAAAATAACAAAAGTGTATATATATATATATATATATATATATATATATATATATATATATATATATATATCTATATATATATATATATAGTGCCAGATA